>JASDQU010102516.1:627-24393 GCA_032191745.1 Picea mariana
TCATATGAGTGATCGTGGGCTTGAGGACCATTGGAGGAGCGTGACCATTGGATCTGAAAGCCAGATCAATGACATCGATGAATTACGGGGAGCGGAAGAATAATTAAAGAACTCACTATTTCCAACCCCGCAATTAGTCTAGATCGTCAGATCTCATAGACTCAGAGATCGATGACCGTGGTTGATCCAACAAGCGATCAATTTAAGTCGGATTGAGTTTTGACCGTTGGATGTGCAATCACCATATCAATGGTAAAGATAGATTGCAGAGATTGAAAGGAGAATTAAAAATCGCGCTAGTTCTAATCCCACAATTAGTCAGGACCATCCGATCTTATAGCTTTGAAGATCGACGATTGTGGTTGACTCACCAACAACGCGCAACTTCCAATTGTGGAATTTGGGTGATGATTTAAATCAATTGCAAGTTGTGGTTCTACAATCATCCTTGATCGTGGATCTACTTATAGAATCTTCACAACCGTTGGATCAATTTAAAGTGGAAGGATAGGATAAGTGGGGCATAACTTGAGAATTTGATTATCCGAACACCCGTCATCCATTAGATCAAACCCAAATTTATGTTAGCCGCTGGATCATCTTAAGTGGAAGGATAGGATAAGAAAGGTAAGATCTAAGATCTCATTTATGATAATTTTCGTCAGTCATTGGATCATTCTAAGTGGAAGGACAGAATAAGCTAGAAGATTTACATCGCAGACAGATCGAGCCATCAATCTAGGATCATGATCCACGAACAAAATTCAGTTTAGGTTCAAAGTTGAGAAGAGTTTACTATTCGGGGAATCTCACTTCGAAAGTTTTGGGAAATTGAAAGTTGAATTACCCAAAGCCCGAAAATCCGAATGAATAAGGACCATCAGATCTGGAGGATGTACGATGACTGTTAGATGAGGGAGATCTCATCAGCAGACCACGTCAACAATAACGTGTGGCAGACCTCATCAGCAAGGAGGTGTAGAAGACCATGTCAGCAAGGACATGTGGCAGACAACGTCAACAAATACACATGGCATAATCAAATGATGACAAGCGTCAAGAGGAAATTGGCTCATGCCATGTCTACAAGTGACATAAGCAAGTTACGTCACTTAGAGAGAATTGCTTCGGGGGTTTCACTACCAAGAAATGTCAAAAGACCCGAAGTCCCGAAGGACGAAGGTTCGAAGTCGCTCTTAGCCATCGATAGGGATGATTTTAAGGATGGAAATTTATTTTGAAATGTTGAAACCTTGGTGAATCTTACTAATCCTTCATATGTCAACTATATATGTTTGGCAATATTTTTGTAAAAATATTCAAATTTCTAAGTATTTTATATAGTTTTTATAAAATTTTGGAAAATTTTTAAGGTAAAATAATTTTATCCTATAGACTTTGGGCGAATCATTTTTCAAATAGAGAATCTTGTTTTTGGAAAAACCATGGAAAATTAGCCCATGAGCGAAATTTATCCCCTAAAATCATCCCTGGGGCCCGTCGATCTAAGATACATCGGGAGTTAGGACAAACTTTAGATCAAGAAGATGAATGTGTCACATCGGGAGATCTACGTCGACATACCACGTCAGCAGTCCACGTTAGCAAGGATACGTGGCACAATCAGATAGTGACAAGTGTCAAGTTGATTCGACATTTCAGGTATGTGCAAATCAAGAATCAGAGTGACATGTGGCAACAAATTGGCTCATGACACGTCATCAAGTGACGTAAGTAAGTTGTGTCACTCTAAGAGTTTTTCTTCGGGATTTTTACCACTAGAACTTGCCCAAAGTCTCGAAGACCCGAATGCCCAAGTCTCAAAGTGGACACAAGACGTTTGATTTGAAGATCATTTCGGGAGCATTCTCGTCCATCGATCTACTAAAGTGGAAGGATAGTGTAAGTGGAAACGTTAACCGATAGCAAGCGGTCTCCACCGTTTATGAATTACTCAGCAGGTGGTCACTCTGGAGGAAATAAGGGGTTGAGACTTGAAATCTCCGAAGTCTGAAGACACAAAGGAGATCTCGACCGTTAATCCAAGAGGGACACATGTCAGTGGATTGAGAACTCTGGAATATTGACATACGAAGGAAAGAAGGAATTGAGATTCGAAATCTCTGAAGTTCGGAGACTCGAAGGAGATCTCGATTGTCGATCTGATGTTGGGTGTACTCTCAACCGTTGATCAAAATACAGTAGAAGGATAGTGTAAGTATAATAGACGAAGTCTTGAAGTAAATGGTGGCCATCCATCTCATTGCTCGATTAAGTCCTAGCCGTCGGATTAAGCAATGAAGGATAGATGTAAGGATCGAATATAACCATTGATCTTGTTCCGAGATATAAATGTGAACCATCCGATCTGTTCGATGATATCGTATTCGAGAGATTTGAAAGGTTGGAAGTCACGAAGACCCGAAGGGCAAATACTCAAAGTCTTGACAATCATCCATCTCATTGGGAGATTGAATTGTGATCGTTGAATCGATAAATGCTCAAGATCTCTTCTCACCTAGCATCTGTTCAACGCCTTTGGTCATATGATAAAGAGATTTAAAGGGAAGAATGTAATTCATCGCTCAAATTGTTAAGCCTGTGGTTCTATGCCATTGATCATATGAACATGGTTTGAAGGAAGAGTCGATCTCTATTATTACAGAGATGAAGGAAATCGATCCATGCCTGTGATCAATTTGTAAAAGGAAAAGGGATTCCAGGTGTAACACTAAAGACCTGGATTGATGATATTTGGTGGTCCCAAGAGTTATTGTAAATGAACAAGTTAGTTATAACTTGTTGCACAATTCGACTCAATAAATTAAACAAGTTTTGAGCATAAACAAGTATAAATAAAACCATGATTGGTTTACTTGAAAGTGTGATTATGGATGAAGTGTGGCTTGGGAAGTGTGTGAGGTAGATCTGGACCTGAGGTCCGTGCGAATATAAGAGAGATGTAGAAGTGAAGAAGGTGCAAATATATCAGAGAAAATATAAAGTGAAGAAAACACAAATTTCAGAGATAAGATGAAATGCAATAATGAGCGTTTATGGTATACCTTTGATCATGAGATAACATTGATTCTGTAATGGATCACTGTTGCTAGATTTGAATGAATTCTAGTTGGATAGACTGCGTTCTATCAACAAGTTGGGTCTTGTGGAAAGCTGGGTCTTGCTTGAGAGTTTGTGCTCTCTTGAGAGTTGGTGCTCCTTACTTCAGTTGGTGCTGATACAGAATATTTGTTGCTAGGAAAATTCATATTACTATATTCATATCAATTATACAAAAGATTAAAAAAACATCTGGTGTCTCTTGTGTCCATTGTGATTATGTTTTAAATGTTCTTAATCTATTCAACTATGTTTTAAATTCTATCTTGTTAGAAGAATAAAAGTTAGAAAAGTCTACACACTAATTCACCCCCCCCCTCTTAGTGTGGGCGGTGTGTTCAACACTTGGTATCAGAGTGGGTTCCTTCAACACTGTTTAACCACTAGAAGGTAGATCCTGAAGAAATGGGTGGACATATATCTCTCTCCGCAAATGAAGCTCCCTTATTTGATGGAACAAATTATTCCTCATGGAGAGAGAATATGAAACATTATTTGAAGTCAAAAGGATCTGAAGTTTGGAATTCAGTAGTAAGAAAGATCTGGTATTTAACTACATCAAAGAATCTATCCAAGATTACAGTCCAAAGAAGAGTAAGGAAGAACAATGAAGTGGCATTGAATATTCTTCTCAATGGATTATCATATACAATCAAGGAAAGCATAGGACTATGCACATCCACCAAGAACTTATGGTTGATTTTAGAAAATATGTATCAAATCAAAAGTGAAGACACAGAAGACATTCCTATCAAGGATGAATATGAAGACTCAGCCATCAATAAAGGTAAGGACTCTCCACAATATTCCAATTGCAATAACATTGATATTGAATCCTCCCTTGCAAGTAAAGAAGAAGACTCAGATACAATAACATAATGTTTTGTTAGCATTTATCCCATGGAAGAAGTAGAAGAAGAACTATCAAAGGCCAAACAAAAGGTTGATTGGAGTCTCTATGAATACCTCTATGACCATAATGAATTAGACTATAGCTATCTTCATGACTACACTAAAGAATTTCTTGAAAAGAGTCAAAAGCATGTCTTGGAAATAAAGGAAATGCTCAAGGATAATTAAAATATAATATATGAGTAGGACAATCAGTTAGAAGAGAAATAAGAGGAGATCGAGAGACTAAAAAATGAAATCAGTCAAGAAAAAGAAGAAAAGAAGGAAGATGATGAACCAAGAAAAATCCTTACAGATCTAAAATAACTAAGGGAAATCTATGTCAATCTTAAAATCCAATTTGAAGAAGCCAAAAGAAGGGAGGAGGTAGTGAGGAACCAGCTGAACAAAAAAGAAGAATTGTGTCATAAGATGGAAGCCAAAGTTGTGAATCTTAGAAAGAAGGTTGAGAATTCAGACACTCAAATCAAGTTCTTGAACAACTCCATGACCCTGAATGATATATTGGATAGTCAGAGATCACCAAAATACAAATATGGTCTTGGATACAACAATGAAGAAATCAATACTCCTAAGAAACCTGATGCAAGTCCTTCATTTGTAAAAGGTGAAAACAGGTCTGACACAGGTCCTTCACTTATAAAGGATGAGGAAAGGTCTGACACAAGTCCTTCATTTGTAAAGGATGAAGACAATTCTAACACAACTCCTTCATTTGTAAAAAGTGAAAGAAAGTATCACTCAGGTTCTTCACATTCAAGAAATAAAAGAAACACTACAAAATTTAGAAGATCAGATCAAGGAAGTCATCCAGAAGATACTCATATACCTCAAATCAAGTTTAGAAGAGAGACACCTTCATGGATGAATCAAAGAAGGTATGAGAGTTTTTTTAACGGTTATTGTTTTTCTTGTAATGAATATGGACATAAAGCCTTGGATTGTAGGCATCATGTAAGAAAAAAATTTGGTAGTTTCAACAACAGTATAAGATGTTGGAACTGCAATCATGTTGGACATATTGCTACACATTGTTACACTATGGGATGCTACAGTTGTGATGGATATGGCCAAAAATCCCTTAATTGTTGGAACTCAAGAAAACAATCAATGATAAATGCTTCATACAAAACAACAAAAAGAGTAAATGAAACATGAAGGAAAAATGAAGTTGCAGTAATAGAAGATCAGAGAAAATAGTTCAAAAAACTAGGACACTCACATATGTGGATAAAAAAGACTGAACAAGTGAACATGAGTGAAGTTCATTGTTGCAAAAATAATGTTAGTCATGTGACAAGCATAGTATAAAATTTCTCGGAGAACTTTAGATCAATGTACAGTAAAGAAGCATCTTGGATAAATATGGATACATCAGGTAGAGATCGATGAGAATCAATGGGGAGATCCAGGGGTTGTTTGCAAAATATGAACTACAATTGCAAGGGTTGTAGGACAACTGCATCCGAAAAAAAAACATTCTGGTGTACAAAATGAGGGACATAACATCCTGTAGAGATAACAAGAGGAGAGACGCTATCAGAAAAATCTACCCTTTTAGAAACAAAGGGAGAGAAAAGTCAGTAAAAACTCAGGGAAAGTATTTTGAATAAGAAAGTAATTAAATTAAGTTTTGAAAAGACTCGATCACTAAAAAAATTGGTATCAATAAGACTACTCATTTGAAACACAAAAATCCCAATCAACTGAGATAATAAGTTATTAAACTAACAGGGGAAGAAACCTTGTCAGGAAGAGCTACCTTTTCAGAAACAAAGGGGGGAGAGTAGTTAGAAGAAGAGAGAGAGCATATTGACAGGGGGAGTCATTCAGTTATGACAGGCATAACATGATTCCAGGGCGAGTTACCCAAGTTAAGATACTAGTCAGTAACATACAGAGATTTAACATAGGAGAAAATCCCCTTTGCTATTGATGTCAAAGGGGGAGAGAAAACTTCATAAGAGGAAATCATCATCACAGGAGGAGTTTTGTATATGAAGTTAGTGTGTTTCCTTCAATGACAAAGGGAGATATTGTTGGACATATTGTCATTGATGTCAACAATCAATGTGATGATTTGTTGTTAATGATGAATTACCACAGCTGATATTGTCATTGATGTCAACAGTACATCAGTTAGCAGAAAATGTCAAACAATATGCAGATATCGAAAGTGTAAGCTTAGGAGGAGGACCAAACAGGAGGAGCAAATAGTATACTAAGAATAAACAAAACAACATCACCTTAAGGCTGAAGTAATTCGTGATTATTGTTGATCATGATAGGATCAATAATGCTCCTATGATAAAATCTCAAGATGGTTAGAAAATGCAGAGATCAAAGCTCGGAAGGAAAAGCGTAAGCTCAGGGTGAAGAGCCTCAACTACCATCCCATCAGAGTGAGAAAGCCTCAGTAGTCGTCCAATAAAGAGATTGACCGTGTTGATCATCTAATACTATGGAAAATGGTCATATGAGTGACCGTGGGCTTGAGGACAGTTGGAGGAGCATGATCGTTGGATTTGCAAGCCAGATCAATGACAGTGATGAATTGCGGGGAGAAAAAGAATAATTAAAGAACTCACTAGGTCCAACTCCGAAATTGGTCTAGATCGTCAGATCTCATAGACTCAGAGATCAATGACCATGGTCGATCCAACAAGTGATCATTTTAAGTCGGATTGAGTTGTGACCGTCAGATGTGCAATCGCCAGATCAACGACAAGGATAGATTGCATAGATTGACAGGAGAATTAAAAATTTCGCTAGTTCCAATCCTGCAATTAGTCAGAGTTGTCTGATCTTATAGCTTAGAAGATTGATGATTGTGGTTGACTCACCAACAACGCACAACTTCCAATTGAGGAATTTGGGTGACAAGTTAAATCACTTGCAAGTTGTGGTTCCACAATCATCCTTGATCATGGATATGCTTCTAGAATATTCACAACCGTTGGATCACTTTAAAGTGGAAGGATAGGATAGGTGGGGCATAAGTTGAGAATTTGATTATCCGAACACCCGCTAGTCGTCAGATCAAACCCAAATTCCTTTCAATCGTCAGATCATCTTAAAGTAGAAAGATAGGATAAGAAAGGTAAGATCTGAGATCTCATTTATGCGAATTTTAGTCAGTCGTTGGATCATTCTAAGTGGAAGTACAGGATAATCTAGAAGAGATGCATCACAGACATATAGAGCCATCGATCTAGGATCATGATCGATGAACAACATTCAGTTTAGGTCCAAAGATGAGAGGAGGTTACTATTCAAGGAATCTCACTTTGGAAGTTTTGGGAACATGAAAGTTGAATTACTCGAAGCCCGGAAATCCAAATGAATAAGGACCATCAGATCTGGGGGATGTACATTGACTGTTAGATCAGGGAGACCTCATTAGTAGACCACATCAGCAAGAACTTGTGGCAGAGCTCATCAACAAGGAGGTGTATAAGACCACGTTAGCAAGGACACGTGGCAGACAACATCAACAAATACACATGGCATAATCAGATGATGACAAGCGTCAAGAGGAAATTGGCTCGTGCCATGTATACAAGTGACATAAGAAAGTTACGTCACTCCAGGAGAATTGATTCGGGGGTTTAACCACCAAGAAATGTCAAAAGAATTGAAGTCCCGAAGGACGAAAGTCCGAATTCGCTCTTAGTCGTCGATCTAAGATACATCGGGAGTTAGGAAAACCATTAGATCAAGGAGATGAATGTGTCACATCGAGAGATCTATGGTGACAGACCACGTCAGTAGTCTACGTCAGCAAGGACACATGGTTCAATTAGATAATGACAAGTTTCAAGTTGATTCGGAATTTCAGGTACGTGCAAATCATGAATCATAGTGACACGTGGAAGATACTTGGCTTGTGACACATCATCAAGTGACATAAGTAAGTTATGTCACTTCGGGATTTTTGATTTGGGAGTTTTACCACCAACACTTGCCCAAATTCTCGAATACCTGAATGCCCTAGTCCCGAAGTTGACACGAGATGTCCGATCTGAAGATCACTTCAGGAGCATTCTCGTCCGTTGATATACTAAAGTGGAAGGATAGTGTAAGTGGAAACGTTAACCGATAGCAAGTGGTCTCCACCATGTATGACTTACTCAGCAGGTGATCACTCCGGAGGAAAGAAGGGGTTGAGACTCGAAATCTTTGAAGTCTGAAGACCCGAAGGAGAGCTCGATCGTTAATCCGAGAGGGACATGCGTTAGTGGATTGACAACTTCGGAAGATTGACGTACGGAGGAAAGAACGGGTTGAGATTCGAAATCTCCGAAGTCCGGAGACCCAAAGGAGATCTCGACTGTCGATCTGATGTCGGGTGTACTCTCAACCGTTGATCAAAATATAGTGGAAGGATAGTGTAAGTATAATAGACAAAGTCTTAGAGTAAATGGTGTCCATCCATATCATTGCTTTATTAAGTCATGGCTGTTGGATTAAGCAATGAAGGATATATGTAAGGATCGAATATAACCATTTATCTGGTTCCAAGATATAAATGTGAACAATCCGATATGTTCGGAGATATCGTATTCAAGAGATTTGAAAGGTTGGAAGTCACAAAGACCCAAAGGGTGAAGACCCTAAGTCCCGACAATTGTCCATGTCATCGGGAGATTGAATCATGACCGTTGATCGATAAACTCTCAAGAGTGTGTCCCGCCTAGCGTCTGGTCAATGCATTTTGTTATAACCCTAATTTGCACCATACATGATTACCTGGCATCAGGCCATCTCAGATTCCTTCTTTGCTAAGACACTGTTGAACAACTTTTTAAAAAACCTCTTTTATAAGGGCCCACACACCATACTCCATTACTGGACGCGTGTACATGCTAGCTGACCTCAAACAGCCCGCGTGTACCTACAAAAGCATGAAAAAAGGAAAGTTTCCAATGGAACACACAGCTTTGGGTGAGTTAAATGAAACTCCCAGCCATGCATGGCCGAGGGTTCATCCAAATACATAGCTTCTTCTAGCCTATAAAAGAAGGGTTAGGGGTACCATTTGGAAGAGGAGAATAATAGTAAAGAAACTCTACCCAATTGCACATTCCCATTGTCCCAACCCTTTAGCCATCCTTATGCAAAAAGAGATACAGAGCAAAGAAGTTGGAGGACAGTTGAAGAAGAGCCTAGGATCAAGTTCGCGGAGTGGTGACTGGTCTCGACATTGTAAGTTGATTCATTAAAATAAATAAAGAAATGCTTTTCCCATCCCACTATATGAATTCTTCATAGTTTATTGAATATATGTTTGAATCTCTAACCCATTAATCTATAGGTAAAATGCATCTATAGTTTGTTTCTTGTTTTGTATGTAGGTCAGCCTTAGGAGGAGAGCTGCTAACAAGTGATCAAGCATGAAGGAGGATCGACATCGAACGCCCGAAAAAAGGTATGTTTGTCTAACCATGTATTTTCTTAAAAGAAATGGGGATTAGGTCTGGGATGACGGTAGAAAGTAGGATTCTTTCGGTCTCATTTGCATGCATGATATAACCCTAAATGCTAGTCCGTAGGGGGATTTTCCACCACAAAAGAATTGGCAACCATACTGGGGAAGTCTCTAGGGTTCCTGGGAATATTTTTGGGTATTTTTAAAAGATTGGTTTTCTTTTTTGTTTTTTGAAGTTTCTGCAAAGTTTGAGCTAACAGAGATTCTGGTCTTCCATACCAGCTATCTTTGTTTCTTTGCTTGACTGTAATTTTTTTTTCTCGAGATCCACAGAGGTACACGTAGCCTGCATAAGGTCTACACACATGTACCCATGCCCTACTTTCTTACAACCCGCGCGTAAATGCTAGCTGAAGAAGTAACAGTAGCGTGTATGATTCCAGAAAATTTTTGAGGTAGTCATTCTCTTCCCTGTCAGAATCAGTGATTCTCAGGGGTTTTCTAAAACTCTTTCTAGTCTTGGTTTTTTGTATTCTATAGCTTAGGGTACATCTTAGATTGGTCTGTTTATGAATTTTTCCTTACATTGTTTCCTTTTTTCTGTTAAAGAAAGTGTCTAAGCCTTCAAGAGATCCTATTTCTCAGTATCAGTGGTCTCTTCCTGGTTTGGATTGTCTATTTTTATTTGTTTCAGATTTTTATAGATACATGCGGCCTGTATAAGGCCAGCATGCATGTACATGCCCTCTGGCTCTACATAGCTCGTGTGCACACGCTTGCTATTGAATTGTCAGCAGTGTGCTTGTGAAGGATAGTTTTTGTTGAGGGTGAGGTAGTCATCCTTTCCCTTGACAAGATTTATACCTCTCAGGTTTTTCAAATCTCTGTTCTAGCAGTCAATAGCTTAGGTTTGATCTCAGCCATAGCTTTCTTTTTTCATTTAAAAGTTTTCATTAAAATTTTCTTTAGGGTTTTTAGACAAGTGTGAGAGTCCTTTTTTAAGTTGATAGTGTGTGATTTCTTGAAGTGATTCTTTACGATCTGCGATTAGGCCAGAAGTTTTTCTTGGTTTTTGACTTGTTGATATTTTTCCTTTTTGCTTTGTGAGCATTCAAATAAAAAAAAAAAATCTTTCATTTCTTTGTTTGGTTGAAAAGTGTTGTTTTGCATTAGTAACCAGGGAAAACTATTTTCTTTCATAAGTTCTTGACAGTTTGCTTAGATCGTAAGTAGCTCGTAGTCGAGTGAAATCCTGCTTTAAGTTTGCTGTTCAAAAGATTTTAGAATTTTTTTTAAAAGATTTGAAAAGTTGTTGAAAATTTGCGTTAAGTGAAGGTTTTTTGTTTCCATCTTTCTGTTCATTTTTACTTTCGTATTTCAAACATCACTAGTTTCACTTTCATACCCCTTGACATAAGACAAGCCATAAAATTAACACTAAATCTAAAATTCATTAGACTTTTATGTTTGTAGGGTTAACCAACTAGTTCAGGATTAGGGCCTTGGATTAGGTTGGAGAGGAAACTCTTCAAGGCCATTAAAATCAAACATTGGAGTCTGAGATAGGGAGTGTCGAAGTCTAGTATCATGAAAGTTATCTGGGACCCCCCTCTAACACAGGGGATAAACACGAGGTCATGGGCGGAAAGGTAGTGGCGATAACCCCTCCAAAGATGGACCAATCGTAGTGGAGAACACATATAGATGGCTTGTCTTGGGATTCCGTTGATTGCATTTTCCACAGATCTTCGTGGGTCTTGAATCCATTCGAGGTCCTTAATTGTCTTCCAGACCACTTGCTCTTGATACCCTTGACAGGTTTCGGGCTCGATACCCTGCTCATCGTGGTCTACCCAACTTTCGACTGTACCCACCTGGTGACTGTTCGCGTGCTGGAAACCTAGTTGCCTATCTTTTTTAGGGACATACATAGGTGATTGCAGGGGTATACCACGGTACCTAGGATAGACATTGGGCCACGCTTTGCAGAGTATACCTGGAGGGTGCTTTCGTGTTCGAGTTTTACTTGCACCAGTAAGTTTCTCTAGTGTTGGTTGTTGTAACTGTTCTTCCAATTTATTTAGTGTTTTCTTGTCTTATCTTACAGGGAATTTTTTAGTGTGTGTTGTTTTTGAATGAATAGAACGCCCTAGATTGTCTTTGGTCTTCTCACACAGTGGAGGATCACAATATTTTCTGGTCACGAAGGATTCTTGGCATGCCGCCAGTTACACTGGAGCCACCCTCTCCACCACCAAGGCAAAAGCTAGACCAACAAGGGTCTTTTGAAGCGACCGGGTCACAAGAAATTGTGCCCGACCAACATTCGGAGGAATCAACCATTTTAGACCTTGGAGCGAAATCTTTTGGTCTAGTTGAAACCTCCACCACTGATCTTTCAACACCCACCATCGTACTGGTTCATCCTTACAAGTGCCAGACAGTGTCACACGCAACAATGGAAACAAATGATGTTACTCCTTTTGGGAATTCTTCAATTCCCACTATGGTTGTCACCACAACAGAGTTTCCACCTCCTAACCCACCGTCACCAGTTTGAGCCACCATGGTCTTGAACGCCTCTACATCGCATAGTGGTCCTATCCCGTCTCTGGTGGCGACCACAACCCCTTTCCAACCAAGTGCACCCAGCCCTCCGTTCTCATACAGGATGCTTAGTTCAGGTAGAAGTCTTGTACTTTTCTACTCCACTTCACAGAATTCAGGTCTGGGGGCAGGGAGCTCTAACGATCCTCTGTAAGGCCACATGAGGGGCAATTCTGGTACATTTAATGATTTCCATTATGGAGGAGGTCATATCCCTCCTTCGTCCCCTTCACTCAGTGGCACTCACCAGCCTTCCACCGAGATGCCTACACACCATAGTTTATTTGGACCAGGGAGTCAAGGACCACCTTCGCATAATATGCTAGTAGGTTCAACACCGTTTTCTTTGTTCAATGCGTTTGGTAACAACGCCTTCTCGTCCGCTGCTTTCCCGACTGGGGGCAATCTTGGTTTCGGAAAAGATATTCCTATGTAGGGTACTATTCCTGCACAAGGGGCACACCCAGGAACTTCTTCTGCATCAGGGCCTTGGAATTCTTGGCAGGGATTTATTCCCTCGTCAGGAATGTCGATATGTGGTAATTCTTTTCACAATCAATGGAACCCTGGACAAAGTACTATGCCTATCCCCATGAGACCAATATGGGGCAACCCTTCCCAAATTCCTACGAATGTAATGCATGCCCAACCATCTATGTCCTATTTTGGAAATCATCCGATGATGTCTCCTCACACGCAAAATACATATGCTAGCCATGGCCATGGTTTTTACCAGAACCTAGGCCAGCAACCGAACTTTTCCTGGCAACCTGGTGCCAGTCAAACTCTAGTCCCCTTTTTCCCAGGTTATCACCAACAACCCAAACTACTCTTCCTGGAAACCTTGCATTTTCCAGACTTGACAAGGTTGTTGAATGACCCTATCTGTCATGATCCGCGTTGGCCTCCTATGCTGATGAAGTTTCCTTTGAACATCCCAAAGTTCGAAGACAATCCTAACGAAGATCCAGGAGATCATGTGACTACCTTCCATCTTTGGTGCTCCTCTAACTAGTTGAAATAAGACTCCGTACCGTTGAAATTATTTCAACATACTCTCATTGGGAGTGCCTCGAAATGGTACATTGAGCTCGATCGCTCAAGATACTCTTCCTTCGGTGAACTAGTGATGGGTTTCCTCAACCATTTCCAGTTACCTGTGAGATACAATGCTGGCACCGAATTGTTGTCCAATTTCTCACAAACAAAAGCGAACCATATCTCTGATCACATCCGAGAATGGAGATGCCGAAAGAGTTTAATTAAGGTACTAGTCCCACCAACATTCTTGCTCAAGTGGTTCCTTAAGTCTTTGGTCCCACAGTTATCCAAAGACGTCGCGACATCATGAGTATTTTCCGAAGAAGACGTCATCATGAGAGCTCAACAACTTGAGCTAATCTATTCTTAGTCCGGTTTATTATATGAGATCTTGCTAGATGTGCCATGCTCAATACTTGATAAAACCAAATAGAGAGTTGGACCACATGCTGATGGTATCGTTGGTTCAATACAAACAAATCCCGTTGAGCAATTGACGAAGCAGTTGCAACAGTTGTTTATACAACACACAACGGACAACCAAACTATTGCTTTGGCTGCTCCCCCTACCAAAACATCGAATGTACACACAGTGTAATTGACTAATCCAAAGGCCACCCAACAGCCTGAAGGAAAGAAAAAACAATGAAAGAAGGGTAAGAGGGATAAAAAACCTACCGATAATGATGGCGGGGACAACATTGAGAAACAAAAGGTAAGGTATCCATGCAACTTGTGCGTGGAATACCACCCGAACCATCTATGTCCTCGGCTTGCAGAAGCCCAAAATTTTGTGACGCAGCAACAACCTACTGTGTTAACCAATCCATTTCAACATGGGAAAAATCTAACCCAAGCCTCTGCAAGCATGGAAGGGGGCAGCCAAGAACCCTCTCCATCTTCGAACAACCCCACATCCATGAATGTATATATGGGGAAGGGTGATGCTTTTATATCAACTAGAGTGCATGACTATAGTAAACCAAGCACTTCTGAGAAGGGAAAAGAAGCTGAACTCCCATATCTTCCTCTACAGATTGAGAAGACATTGGGTGAAACAATGACATGCATCCCCAAAGGCGCGTTCAAAAAAGCTTCTCACAACCCAAACGCAAGGGCCACCCAGAACTATTTTGTGGTGGAAGATTTATCACAAACCCCTTGTGCGATGTCTGCTTTGGAGGTCCTCCAAAGCTGCCCTTCCCAGAGGAAAGCCTTGTTAACCGCTTTAGGATCTACTGAGACTTGTAATCCAGGTACAATCATGCTGGATACAACCGACTTAAAACCTCGTTTTCCTTACCACGTATCATTTCAGATAGTAGTGGATTATCCCACGAAAAATTTTACTCGCAATATCTTCCGCATGGTGGTTGATGAGGGCACCTCGACATGCGTTATGTTGTTGGCATGTTGGAAGGCCATTGGCCAACCTGTTTTGTCTCCGTCACCTACTCTCCTCACTGCTTTTGATGATCATTCGTTCCGACCACATGGTATCATTCCCTCTTTCCCCGTCCAGTTAGGAGGGAAGACCGTGTGTGTCGAGGTAGAAGTAGTCGACGCACCCCTCGACTATAACCTCTTGTTAGGGAGGAGTTGGACTTATGCCATGCAAGCTGTGGTTGCTACAGTTTTCTGGGTCTTGTTGTTTCCACATGAGGGCCAGATTGTGACCCTCGATCAATTGTCTTTCTCCAGACCTGACCCTTCATTGGGGGCATCCACGGTCCTGATGATTGATAATCCTCAACCAGGCGTGGTCAATGTAGGGGTTGGTTTGTGCCCATATTTGATGGGTACCTTCGATTACCTGCCCCCTCAAGGAGATATCAAGTTTATATCCAATCACCATAAGGTTGCGATTTTTCAAGTTTCATCGTCCCGCACAACTTACTTCGACAATCTGTGGATACTTCCTTCCCCATCGACCATGATGGATGGGACAGGGCACCCGGGCATGTCCATGCCCTTGTACGCAGCTGGAGTAGCGTACTATGTAGTCCAACAAGATTCAACCAACATTGATCCAACTCCTGCACAAGAGTTCGATCCACTTCTAGAGCCTATTTGGGCTTAGTGTTCTCTTGCTAACACTTATTCATTAGACTTAGTCTTTCCCTCTGATGAAGCTGTAATTGAAGCAATGACTAGTCCGGACAAACCCTGGGATGATCTTCATCACATATCATACTTCCTCCCAGAGTTAAGCAGAATCGAAGCAGGGGAATTCACTTTGACTATGACTGGAGATAGGTCTTTCCCTATCAATCTTTTGGCTAGTCATGATGTTTATGATGAGGGTAATATGGCAAGTATCGCTGAAATGGTACCTATAAATCTCTCCAGAACCCCTAGCATCGTAGACAATGTTTTCTTGGGAGCATACTGCTCCCCTGAGGAGATACCCGACATTGACCCACAAAGTGTTGATCATGAGCTAACTTTGTTGTTCTTCAAGCTCGCTTTGAGATCCAAAAGCAACATCTGGTGAGACTGCATTTATGCTTTTCGATATCGTCCGGATTAACTGAGAAAAGTAACCTCTACGGGTCTTCGTTTAAGCCCTTTTCAGACCCTCTAAACATGAAAATATTGCCTAGTGATCTTGTGACCTTTCATGCTCGTTAAACTGAAATTTGAAGTCACGTCTGTTCGACAATAGTTTACCCCTTTTTCGGTCCGGATGGTCAACTATACGAACAAATGTATACTCTATGGAACTTCATTTCTCTAGAAGAGTACCCTCAGGGTATAATTTTACCCCTTTTTTCGGGCTTGAGGAACTAAACTTATGAAAAAAGAACCCCCTCGGAGTCCATAGTTAAGCTCTTTTCAGACTCCCTAAAATTGAAAATATCGTCGAGTGACCTTATTCTTTCACACTCGTTAAAATGGTCCAGAAGAACATTCCTGTTCGAATCCATAGTTAAGCTTTTTTCGGACTCCTTAAAAATGAAAAAATGGCCAAGTGATCTTGTCCTTATCACACTCATTAAAATTGTTTTGAATAGACATCTTGTCGGTGCTATTTTACCCCTTTTTCGAACCGACTAGACTATCTTCGAAAAGAGTACCCCAATGGAGTCTCCTTTTACATTTTTTCAGACTCTCTAAATATGAAAAACCATCGAGCTTACCTTCTCCGGGCTCGTTAAACTTACATCGAAAGACGTTACCATTGTCTGTTTTGTTAATCGCATTTGCATACCTTATACGCTAGCCTTGTAGAACGTTTCTTCTGCGTCTTAACACCCTTGGCCCCCGAAGGATTTTTCCTGAGTATCATTATTCTGAACATCAGTCTTGTCCTTGCGCCTGAACTTGTATGTTTGTAACACTTGTTCCTCCATTGTAACATAACATTCCTTTATTCTTTTTTCCAAAATCATTGAAAAAGACAAAAAGAGGAAGGGAAAATTATTTTCTTTATTAGTAGCATAATGAGTCACCCTTGGATAAATCACATCTATCCGTTTGTTCATCAAACCCTGGGATGTAATACGACTTTAGGAAGCTATTCTCGCTACATAGAGCTATGTCCTCCTCCGTTTGGTTATTCTTCCAAACATATGGAGAGTTTGCATTGCCTCCTACCTCGTAAACTTATGTCAATGCCATGCTTCCTGAGTCTCATCATTTTTTGTGCTATTGTCCAAGGGAAGTTTGTCACCAAGCCTGAGTCAGCCCCTCTGCAGTTTGTCTCTTGCCCTCATACCCAACCATCCTGAATGTCCAATCAAGTCCTTGTTCGAAATCAATGAAGCCTTCAGTTTGATCATCAATATTATCTAGTCCATGATCGACAAGCCGTCGAAGACCTCTAGGTAGTGTAGTCATACACTCATATTACACTTCTACCTTGAGTTTTGAATATTTTGAAGTTGTTTCTCGAGCTATGAAGACCTAATCTCCAACCATCAAGCCGTATCAGCTTCTAGAAGATGGATACTCTATATGTATATCTTTTTGATTTCGAGATGTAGCTTCGTTGTGTATTGTTCGTGGCTACACTTTATATAGTTATTTGACATGGATCTACAATGTATTTGATTGGTAGCCATGATTCTATTTTATCCCAAGCATGGGTATGCCTGCCTTGGTGATACATTTGTTATTTTGCAGATGGCGCCTCTTGGTTCCTGGTCCCTGGGCTCACCTGTTCGGCACATCAGTAAAGATTGGTAATGTATTTCGGCCATCAGATGCTTTTCTGATCTCACACATCAGGGGGCATCTGTTATAACCCTAATTTGCACCATACATTCTTACCTGGCATCAGGCCATCTCAGATTCCTTCTTTGCCAAGACACTGTTGAATAACTCTTTAAAAAACCTCTTTTATAAGGGCCCACGTGCCCTACACCATTACTGCATGCGTGTACACACTAGCTGACCTCAAACAATCCGCGTGTACCTACAAAATCATGAAAAAATGAAAGTTGTCGACGGAACACACAGCTTTGGGTGAGTTAACTGAAACTCCCAGCCATGCATGGCCAAGGGTTTGTCTAAATACCTAGCTTCTTCTAGCCTATAAAAGAAGGGTTAGGGGTCCCATTTGGAAGAGGGGAATAATAGTAAAGAAACTCTACCCAATTGCACATTCCCATTGTCCCAAGCCTTTAGCCATCCTTATGCAAGAAGAGATACAGAGAAAATAAGTTGGAGGACAATTGAAGAGGATCCCAGGATCAGGTTCACAGAGCGATGGCTGATCTCGACATTGTAAGTTGATTCATTAAAATTAATAAAGAAATGCTTTTCCCGTCCCACTATATGAGTTCTTCATAGTTTATTGAATATATGTTTGAATCTCTAACCCATTAATATATAGGTAAAATGCATGTATAGTTTGTTTCTTGTTTTTTATGCAGGTCAGCCTTGGGAGGAGAGCTGCTAACAAGCGATCAAGTGTGAAGAAGGATCGACATCGAATGCTCGAAAAAAGGTATGTTTGTCTAACCATGTATTTTCTTAAAAGAAATGGGGATTAGGTATGGGATGACGGTAGAAAGTAGGATTCTGTCGGTCTCATGTGCATGCATGATATAACCCTAAATGTTAGTCCGTAGGGGGATTTCCCACCACAACACCTTTGGTCATATGATAAAGATATTTAAAGGGCATAGTGTAATGCGTCACTTAAATTTTTAAGCTTGTGGTTCTACGCCATTGATCATATGAACATGGTTTGAAGGAAGCATAGATCTCTGTTATCATAGAGATGAAGGAAATCAATCCATGTATGTGATCGATTTATGAATGGAAAGGGGATGTTGGGTGTAATGCTGAAGACCCGAATTGATGATCTCTGGTGGTCCCAAAAGTTATCGTAAATGAACAAGTTAGTTATAACTTGTTGCACAAGTCGGTTGTTATTGGATAAATCGGTAGGTGCAGACACTAAATAATCTCCCTAGATCCACCTAGATCTAGAACAAAACACACCAAAACATGACGTTTTCCTTAAGTTTTAGATATTGATTTTACTAACTAAAGAGGGATAGGTGACATACCATTTAAACTCCGCTTCCTCTCACCATCGCCATCCTAGCTTCATTCCAATGCTCATACAATGATGAACCTACAAAAGAATGCAACCAACCAAAGTGATAGTAATAGCATAAACTCAATATAAACCTATGTATGTGATCAAGGAATATACAATAAAACACAACAAGCTTTATAGGAAAGAATCATATTACTGTATCATATTAAATGTGAAAGAGAGATTACAACCATGGCCTTGATGTCGTAAGGTCCCTTCCAACTATCCTTCATTCCCCACACACTTCCACTCCAAGAATTCTGAGAGCATAGATCTGATAATATTCACAATCTATCTTGACAAAATGGCTCATCTAGCCAAGCTAACAATCTCCAAAGCTCAATCCAATCCAAGCTAATCCCAAAAGCTTCAAACTCAAAAGCTAACCATCTCTAAGAGAGTTTCTTTCCTTTTATAAGTTGAAGAGGATAAGGTGAGGAGGTTAGGATGATCCCACTAAATCATGAAAGTGAGTAAGATCCAAACCCTTCGGATGCCACCTCACCATGGAAGTTTCTCCTTCTAGAAGCATCGAGAAGATGCTCATTTTTCCCACGTATGAGCATTCTTGCACCTTGCTTATAGAGCAACCTGCAAAGATCTCGCAACCCAACTATGGTGCAGCCTACAAGAATCAGGCATTCTCGCACCCTAGCCATAGTGAAACATGCGAAAATCATCTTTAATAGGGTTTTCATAAAGGAAAATGCAACTTCTTTTCTCAGGAAAAGTTCTTCTCCCTTCTTTCTTCAGGAACTCAGGCCACTGACCCCTCTGAAGACTACATACAGGTTTAGATCATTAACGGTCATAGGGATGACGAAAATAATGTGTAACATCGGCTCAATAACTTAAACAAGTTTTGAGCATAAACAAGTATACCATGATTGGTTTACTTGAAAGTGTGCTTGTGGATGAAGTGTGGCTTGGGAAGTGTGTGAGGCGGATCTGGACCTGAGGTCTGTGCGAATATAAGAGAGATGTAGAAGTGAAGAATGAGTTAATATATCAGAGAAAAGATAAAGTGAAGAAAGCATGAATTTTAGAGAGAAGATGAAATGCGATGATGAGCGTTTATGGTATACCTCTGATCATGAGATAGAGTTGATTCTATAATGGATCACTGCTTCTAGAGTTGAATGAACTCTAGTTGGATAGACTGTGTTCTATCATCAAGTTGGGTCTTGTGGCAAGCTGGGTCTTTCTTGAGAGTTTTTGCTCTCTTGAGAGTTGGTGCTCTCCGAGGAGTTGGTGCTACTTACTTCACTTGGTGCTGATACAGAATAGTTGTTGCTGGGAAATTCATATTACTATATTCATATCAATTATACAAAATATTACACAAACATTTGGTGTCTCTTGTGTCCATTGTGATTATGATTTAAATGTTCTTAATTTGTTCAATCATGTTTTAACTACTAACTTGTTAGAAGAACAAAAGTTACAAAATTCCACACACTAATTCACCNTGGCATGATTAAGCATTATTTTTAAGTATATCATGAATATTGATTATTTCATGTGTGGTTATTGCATTATTTCATGCTTCTTTTTGAATTAATCATTATTAGAATTCAAAATCAGTTCTTGAAGTGCAATTTGAAGTAGAATGGCCAACATGTTGGTGGCTAGGTACGTTACAGAGTGGTATTAAGGAGTCTAGTTCAAAAATTGGACTGGTATGTGCCAAGATGAGTGTGAATTTGGAAATCCATTTTTGTAGACTTCAGTTTGTGTGAATTTGGAGAAAAAAGGGAAATTAGAGAGAAATTCCCCAAATTTGTGAGAAGATGCAAGTTTTAAATAATCTATAATTGTTTGAGATGTTTAATGGTATCTATCGATTGAGTTACAAAGCTGAATTTGACATGGAAGGGATAATTTCAAGTTTTAATGGCCACTACAATGTTGTTAAGAGTTTAACAAATCAACAACCGAGATCATGTGATAAATTTAAATTTTTCTAATGCTTTCTAAGTTTAGAAAAGTTACCAGATAAAGTACAACCGAGATTCATTATGGTGGTATTGAAAATGAGGAATATCAATGGTTTGTATTCATTTTCAATCATTTGGGAAGTCGAAGAAAATAAATGGTCGACATATTTTTGAGTGGGAGATCGATGACCCAGATTCACCTGGGTTTTGGCTGAAATTTTCTAAGTGTTGATTTTTGTCAATGGAACTCGTCGACGACTGATGGTCGATGTTGGAGTAGGTCATTTTGGGACAAGTTTTCAGAATCGTACAAGATCATACCACATGATCAGTCGACTAAGGAGAAGCACATGCAGAGGTAAGGAAGATAGTTAGTGAATTTTCAGGCGTCACCGCGCACACAAGACATAAATCAGTTAGAAATAGTTAAACCTTTTGGTCCATTTTGTAACAGTATAAGCACTAGTATCAATGTATAAATATTTATGGGTTTTGGGTAAAAGGTAGTTGTTGAATATTTAGAGATGCGAATGAGCTAAGTGTGCACTATATGCGTGAATGACAAGGGAATTTTGGGTAGAAATAATGTATCTTATGTGAGTGTAGTGCACACCTATTGTAATGAATGAATATGAATGAATAATATAAGAAGCCGGTCATTGTGGATGTATACTAGTTGGGTTGAACCACGTTAAATTCCTGTGTTCTCATGTGGTTGCTGCCAAGATGTGTTGGTTTACTCTGTTTCTTGCGCACATGTATTATATGCTTAGGGTTTAATATGAATATGTTTCTGATGGTTCCACACACATGTTGAATGATTAAGTAAGATGAATATGTCATATGGTATTATGTTGTTATGATTTCATGCACATGGTATATTGCATGTTGAATGCATGTTAAGTCATAATGAATGTTAGAATGGTATTCATTCCCTTCTTGACTGCGGAAGCCTAGTTCCTACAGTCCCCCTAGGTACATCGGGTGAGAATTCACTTGCTTTCAGGTGATACCAAAAGGGCTAGTATCTTTAGGGTTTTGTTGGTGAGTTAATGTCGAACGTCGGGTCTGCCCACTATGCACCAATAAATGGCTCTGTTGTCGGGATTGGGATCTACGATTGAGGGGGATGTGGAGACCTATTAAGAAGGAGATTGGACAATGATTAGATATGAAAGAGATCAATTTTGTTTTAGATCAGAATAAGAATCAATGAATTAACGCAGAGAAATGGCTAATAAGGTATTTATTTACAAATTTGCATGAAATTTACTTTGTTGATTTTTTGAATATTTTAGCAGAGTGGATCCAGAGATCAGTTGAACAAATCAAAAGATTTTTCAATGTTGTTATAATAAATTGGACTACTAAGTTAATTCGACAAGTCAATACTATAATCAATTGGGTATCACGCACGGTTTATTATTGGCTAGAAAGTGTGTTGGGAGGTTATGTTATTGAATTTTGTATAAATTGTACTCAGTCGTATAGTGCTGCTGAAAGGGAATTATTTAAGGGACTGCGTGGAATATACCTAAAGTCATTATCTACTTGGATTAAGATGTTATTGTGTGATAAGGGAGTTATGAAGATGGAATCAAACTTCCCTACTAGTTAAGTGTCTTTGTGCACATAGGGACTAGGGGATAGCTAGGGGATGTTCTGAGCATAAATAAGGATGAAGAGAAGGAATGTGAAATGAATGGGATGAGGATTCTGAGAGAATAAGAGTGTGTGACGAATGAAGATATTGGAGTATTTCACAGTGGTAAGAGATTTAGACCGAATAAGAAGAGGATTGTGGCTGAGAGAGAAGGGAAGAATAGAGAGATAAAGGAAAGAGACACTGGTGTAATAATCCATATCGAAGGGATTATGAACATAGAAGAAAATATCAAACAATTTAGTCTAGTTGAAGAACATCCCACTCAAATCAGACTCTACGTCGAACTCATGACCCCATGTGAGTCACCAAGAACTGAGGTAAGATCAAAAACTTTGTCAATTATAGTTAGTGAAGGAAGTAAATATAGTAGTAAAAGTAGTTAGAGTAGTGGAAGTAGTACGATGAGTCTGAATCAATTAGTGTTGTCAAGAAAAAATATCATGCAGAACATGATGGCATGGGTAGATCCTACTTTAAGAATGGATGCCTTCCATGGAGTGGGGACAGAGGATCCTGTTGATGGGAAAATTTGACATGCCGTCAACTGGAAGAATAGATCTGGTCCGGGGTTGTCTAAATAATCCAAGCCGTTTGGTGTAACCTATTCTGATGGGTTTAATGGCTCCATTAGCCAACTAAGGTCCTAAAACAAAGAAAGGAAATAAACTATCTAATATTAAAACTATAATAATCTATGAACTTTAATATAATTATTTACAAATATATTAAACATAAAAGAAAATATGAACATATCACTTATGAACAAAATTTACAGGTTGCAAGTTTTAATGAAAGCTTTGCAAAATTAATGTCAAGGTAATTGTTTTCAGAAGTAGATAAATAAAGCACATTTTTATATTTTCTTTTTTCTAATCATAAATCTAAGAACTTGAATTAAATAAGTTATGAAACAAGGATGGAGCTATGGTCAAAGCCAATATAAATTTTTCATGTTTCACTAATAGGTAAAATAATAGAAAGTGAATGAAAATAAAGCTAACCTGAGATTAGTTTTTATATCATGTCTATGTGTTTGTGCAATCCAACACTCCAGTTGTCCCACCTGTAAGAAAAATATATGACAGGCTCATAATGATGCCTCCAGAACAAACTCCGGATGTTTGTTGATAGCCAGAATATGAGAACAAAATAATAGACAAGTATACACAATGATCTTATAATTATGAACGATCACAGTAATATAAATCTTAATGTAAAATGTTCATATTATCAATCAACTAACATCAGACAAAAAACACGATCTTACAATTGATATGATGATCACAGTGATAATTAATTGAAACAAAAAATTAAAGACAACATTTAAAATATCAAATAAAATGGAATATCACATGTCATTGAGACTAAAGCTACACAACACATTACTATTCCAAAATAAGAGAGACAAAACATAAATGAGACAACAATCACATTGGTCTAAAGTCAAAATGTTGTAAGTTGTTCCATTAAGTTATGAAAACCATTTGTCCATAATCTGTTCCAG
>JASDQU010102516.1:24493-48703 GCA_032191745.1 Picea mariana
AACTAATCATTCAAATGCATGATCGAACATGTTCTCCCCATATGATCAACAACATGATCTACTATTTCATGAAAAACAAAACAAGAATAAGTTAGACAATTATTATCAACTAATTTCTAATTTTTTCATTTAAAAATGACTTGGCTGCATAATTGAAAGATTTTGTAGCCAGTCTTATCTTAGCAAATACAATCCAATTTCAAACCGATTCAATTTAAAATATATGACATGAATATAAGAAGAGGAAAATTGTTTTACCATTTCAACAATTGACTAAAGTTGGGTCGGGTAGTTCAGAATTAATTATTGCTTTAACGCTGGTTGCGCTTTTTTATTACTATGTTCCCTGTCCTCTTAAGGCGTTTAGCTTTCCTATCTGATTTTACTCTGAGGTCGAGATTTTCTTGTCTCAGTGATTCACTTTGAGCTGTGAGTGCTTTAATCCGAGCTTGAAGGATGGGTATATCACTGTAATACCATTCGATCCAGTGGAAACAAACATCACATTGTACATGAGGAACAATATGTTGATGAAACGTACAGTCAAACATGGTTGTATCAACCTTGTTTTTTATTTTCCCTTGACCAAGCCCAATATCAAAGAACCCCTCCTTACCCTTGAGGCATAGTGGCAATTTCATCACAAATTCATAAGGCTCAGTAGGACCAAATATTTAACAATCCAGGTCTTCCAAAGCCAGGAAATCTTCTATTTTGAAGTTTGATACCTCATTGACCTCGATCAGGCCGATCGATCTCAAATGAGCGTCGTTTCCATTCTTCAATTTTCTTGGAATAAGACGACCTACTCTTTTAATAAGAAACCTTAGGGCTGTGTGTTGGCACAGGGGCAGACCCAGGGTTCAACTCCAAGAGCGCATAAACAAGCCCTAATTACTGGCCCTTTCGGCTACACCTACAAAGCAGATGCAGTCTCACTCGAAGCAGCTATGGGGGGGTTGCAGGACAGATATGTCTACAAACAAGGGAACGAACAAGTGGATCCAACACTAGATCAATACAACATGCATATATCACTTATCATCTTAGATCTATTCCACACATCTTTTCAGATCTACCACAGTAATGCAATAACAGTGTATCAAATGACAAGAACATAGTATCAATCACACATAACATAAAATATATGTGGTTCACCCTCTCTCTAGGGCTACGTCCACATATATGTGTTTTATAATATATTAAGATGAAGCATATAGTTTTGATCTGTGCTCTTAGCCAACATATTTTCTCTCTTCTTCTCTCGATCTCTCCCCTCACTGTGCACCCAGCTGAAGATCTTACAATACAGAAGGCCCTCATACTCAAATCTTCTCTCTCTCACAACAATAATCACTCAAGACAAAATAGTACAACTAGATCACACAAAATCGAACCAACTCTCTTCCCTCATATAGGTTCTTATTTATACATTACAATCACTCATCGACATCCTTAGGTCAAAACCTAGGTGTCTAAAACCCTAGATACCAAAACCCTAGGTGTCTAAAACCCTAGGTCAACTTGACCTGCATTTTTAGGGCTTCGCCAACTTGTCTTTCCTTCCTTCTCACACAGTGCTCCAAAGCATCTAACAGTGGATTTTTCCTCTTGTTGAGTCATCCACGGTCCTTATTCCTTGCTGACCTGTCATCCTTGATCTCCTCGTCTAATGACTTGCTTTCCCAGGCTTCGCTCCATATTTTTTGCTCTTTTTCTCACTTCGACCTGATAACAGTCACCGTGTCTTCTGTGAAGTTCTCATTTTTCCTTTTCTCCCTTGTTCTTTGCTTGCTTTCTCTAACCAAAGGCCAACATGCCCCCAACACTCACCTGTGACTCGTCCCAAGGAATTTCATATCTAACTCTTCTGTTTTACTTTGACTTCAGATTGCGTAGTGTAGCCTTTTTTTTCTACTCTATGCCTCCTCTCCTTCCCTGTGCACAATTTCTTTTTTGTGTCTGGTACCCAATTTCAACTACACCTGGTACCTAGACCCTTTTCCTTATGCTTTTACTTAGAGCTACGAGGCAGCTGGTTGTCGTAGTATAACTTCAGCTGGCTCCCATTCACTAATCCTTCCTTCCATTCTCCCTTCAAGGTATTCAACTGCGCAACTTCTCCTTATGTAACATAAGAGACCTCATATGGTCCAAGCCAATGCATTATGAACTTCCCAGGATGCTTGATGAACTTACTGTCATATAATAGTACTAGATCACCTTGTCTAAAAGCCTTCTTCTTGATGTGCTTAACATGGTAGGCCTTCTCTCTTTCCTTATGTACTTGCTGATGAAATCCTGCAACAAATCTGTCTTCTTCCAATTCAACTAGTTGTGCAAGCCTCTCTTGAACAACGCCAGTGTCATCCATATCTGTAAAGGCAACAATTCTTAAGCTTGGTACCAAGAATTCCATTGGGACAATGAATTCGAGGCCATACACCAACTTGAAAGGAGTCTGCATTGTTAGTTTCTTACAGGTGGTTCTATAGGCCCAAAGTACTGCTTGTACTCTTAAATCCCATTCATCCATGTTCACACTGCAAATCTTCATCAGCGCTGTCTCCAAGATCTTGTTGAATGCTTCCACTGTCCCATTTTCTTGTGGATGGTAGGGTGTGCTCTTCTGATGGCGGACTGCAAATTCCTCATTCAGGGATTCAATAGTTTTATTTATGAAATGTGTGCCTTGATCACTCATAAGGATATTTGGGAATCCAAACCTAGTTATGATGTCCTCAAATATGAAGCACGTAGCTGTAGTTGCATTATAGTCCTTAACTTCTCTTGCTTCATCCCATCTGGTCAAGTATTCTTTCGCAGTAATGATGTACCTTTATCCTGTGCGCTTTCCTAGGGGGTTTATAGGTCCCACAAAATCAATGGACCATTTTTCAAATGCTTGTAGGGTCACCTGTGGTGCTAATGGAATTTCATCTCTTCTGGACAATTTTCCAACTCTTTGGCATACATCGCAGGCTTTGGAATAGTCTTTAGCATCTCTGTGTAAGGTAGGCCACCAAATGCCAGCTCTTAGAACCTTCTACGCAGTCGCTTTCCCTTCATAATTTCCTCCTACGATGCCTTCATGAGCTTCTGCGAGGATGAATGGTCGCTCTACCTCCATAAAAAATCTTCTTAGTATCTCATCAGGTCTCATCTTATATAGCTATCCAGCTATAAGTGAGAAGTCTGCAACGCGCACTACTAGCTGTTTCTTCTGGGGAATCGTATACTCACTAGGTGCCATTCCTGTTGATAGGAACTGGACAATTTCTATGAAGTGGTCATCAATATTTCTAATGTCTAGTAGTTGTGCATCCGACAGTGCATCCTTCAAACTGGTCGACTCTTCACCATGTTCCAACCTTGACAAGTGGTCAGGGCCTTTGTTCATTCTTCCTGGATTTACTATGATCTCAAAGTCATATTCCTGAAATAATAGAAGCCATATGCCTATTCTCCCTCCCAACACTGGCTTGTTGACTAGGTATTTCAGCACAGAGTGATCAATAAACATTTTAAATTTCCCTCCCAACAAGTAGTGGTGGAATTTCTGTAGCGCATACACCATGGCTAACCCTTCTCGCTCAGTAGTGGTGCAGTTGATCTCTACAGTTGATAGCTTCCTGCTAGCAAAAGCTAATGGATGATCAATATCTCCTTCACCAGGTTGTGCTAACACTGCTCCTAAGGCAATGGAAGATGCATCAACATGTACGTGAAATTCCTTGCTCCAATCTGGAAAGACCAGAATAGGCACAGTAACCATTTTCTGTTTTAGTGTGTCGAAGCTCTGCTAACATTCTTCTGTCCAACTGAACTGGCATTATTTCTTCAAAAGCTTCTCCATGGGTGTTGTAATCTGGGCATATCCCTTAATGAACTTCCCGTAGTATCTTGTGTGTCCCAGAGCAGTGCACAGCTGTTTGAATGAAGTTGGAGGGGGTATATCCACTATAATGGCAATTTTAGATGGATCTACTAGCAATCCCTGCTTGCATACAATATGTCCTAACAACACTCCAAATAGTGAGAAGAAGATGCACTTCTTCAGATTCAAAGCAATTTTCACTACCTACATTTATCCAACATTAGCCTTAGACATTCAATATGATTTTTCAATAAGCTAAAAACAGTTCAATCATCAAAATATGCTTCTAGAAATTTATGCAAGAACTCCTTAAATGCTTCGACCACCACCCTGGAGAAGAGAGCTAGGGCATTCTTCAATCCAAATGGAATTATTGTATACTAATAGGACCCCCATTTTGTTGCAAATGTGGTCTTGTGGCGATCTTCCTTGGCAATCTAGATATGATGGTATCCTGGAAATCCATCTGTAAAAGAATATACTTCCTGGCCTCCCACATTATCTAACACTTCGTCAGTGAATGGTGTAGGCAAGGGGTCATGCAAACATGCATCATTCAGCTTCCTGAGATCTACACAGATCCTAATCTCTCCTGTCTTTTTTTCCTGTACAACCATAGGGTTGATCCACACCGATTGTTCAACAAGTTCTATAATCCCTGCTTCCAACATTTTGTTGAGCTCAATCTTCACTTTCTCCTTATATTTAGGGTTCAATCTGTAGGGTCTCTATTTGACTGGTCTTTCATCTGGTTTCAGAGGGATCCTCATCTCTCCCATAGGCCCTTAAATTCCTTTCATATCAATGAACTTGGTTGGAAACAAGTCCTGATACTCGTGCAGTAGTTCCGTAATCTTGTCAATGGTAGTAGCATCCCAATAATCTCCAACACTAGCAAGCTTCAGGGTATGTTCTATTCCAATATTGACCTTCTTAATATTGATTGGCTGTCCAATGAATGGTAACTCAACTCCTGGTCCTTCCACATCTCTCTGGCCTTCTATTTCTGCGATGTTCACCTTCCTCAGATCATCATCTTCATCAACATTAATGTTGTAACATCCTTGTAGCTTCTGGAGAGGTGTAGTCCATTCGTCCTCTTCATGTTCCAAAGGAAGGCTAGATGCCTCCTCGAATACTTTCTGTCTCAAAATCTATAATGCTTGATCTAATGAAGGATATTGACTTTCAAATAAGAAGGTGGTTATAAAATTCTGAGTCATATCTTTCCAATCTGTAGTGATGAGGCACAACTCTGCTTGAAGGTACTAGTTGATAGGTGTCATGTCCAGTGTGTTGATGAATTTGTGTACGCACTGTTCTTGAGGAACGTTGCTCTAGGATTTCTTGCAGCTTTGCACATGGTCCTCTGGGCATCTTCTACCTTTGTACCAAACTTTGCAACCTTCCACTTGTGCTGAGAATCGTGTTGTCATCAAGGTATGACATTTTACCCAGTCTGCAATGTTGTTTTTGTGTGTCCCCCACCATCTTACTGGGGTTTCTTTTAGGGCCTCATCCATTGCCAACAATCTTTGTTGTATTGGTACACTTTCTTCAAAGTCTGACAAGAAGGTTTCTAAAGGATTTAGACCATCAAAGGTGGGTAAGTTACTTACTGTTGTGTTGATCCAACAAACTTTTCTAGTTAATCTAGCACATCTTCTTGTAGATACTTCATACATCTTATTCTACCAGTTCTCTAGTGCTTCTTCTGAGTTTGATGAACATGCATTGTCACTTCACCAAATTAAGTTTCCATCGGTTGTAGGATTAATGTAATCATGGTGTCTGACTGTTAATTTGTATATGTTTTCCAGTTCATATGCATGGTCTTCTTCTCAGATAGGTTTTGTGTATCGCTGACCTTCATTTGGATATAAAGGGGAAATGACCCTAAGGCCATCTCTTTCAAAAGTCATACATCTTTTCTTTAAATCAACCACAGTGGATTTATTGAAATCCCATTCAATTCCTAACAATGTAGGGTAAGGACAACTGTCATCAACTATCTCAATTACCTCAAAATCTGCAAATTTTCTTACTCCGTCGAAGTCCACAGGGACATGTTCCAATCATCCAAAGGGACTAACAACTTGTTGATTGGCCATTATAAGCCTGATAGGGAACAAATCAACTTCGGTTTTCCCATCAATGCCCAAGTTTGCTTCGTCATGACATTGACCTCCAATCCTAAGTTGAGGACCACATAGTCTATATCATATTCACCTATTTGAGCATTCAAGTGTAATTCCTTGTTTTCCCTTCTCTTCTTAACGATTTGGTGTACTTCCCTATTCAGTAAGGGGTCTATCTTTCCTAGTTCATACTACCTGATTAAACTTTGTAGCTCTTGTACAATGCTTTCATCCTGAATCAACTTAATACAATTATATAGAAATTCCATGAGCTTGCTTACCTCTTTTCCTTCTCTTGGCGAATCAGACTCATCAAATGCCTGAGGCATTCCATATTCTCTTACTTCTAGCCATGTATTTTATGAAGAGCCTTGATATGCTTTGAACTCTTTTTTTGCCTCCTTAAATATTTTTCTTTCTTTATTTGCATCAAAGGTTTGGGTCTTCTCTGCAACTTTCCTGATTCCTGAGTCTTATGTAGTCTTTTCTTGGATCAGTCAGTCTTCTCCTATAACAACACCTCCTCTAGTGATAATAGCGACTCTGGGATCTTCTCTGCGAGGTTCATCATATATCAATTGCACTTCCGGGTTTTGTTGAGGTCCTCATTTTTTCTGAAGCTTAGCTAACAATGCTAGACATTCCTTGATAACATGCTCAAAGGAGTTGCAGTAGCTGCAAGTGGTACAAGGGTTTTGACAGTCCCTTGCTAGGTGTCTTGGTTGTGCACAATTATAACAGATTATCTGTCCTCAGCCTCGACCCATACCTCCTCCTCATCCTCGTCCTCTGATCCCACCATGAGGATTGAATTTTCCTCTCCTGGGGGAGCTGTGCTGCGTAGTGTTTTCTTCTTGTTGTACTTTTCCTTGAATTTTGTATACGTCTCTTATATGCATATGACACACCATATGTATTCTATTTTATCTTTTCCCTTATCCTTTTTCATATCTTCGACTTGCAGAGACAAACTAGTTAGCTTACTCAAGATCTGTCTCATACCTGAACTGGATCCTCCCATAGAGGATGATTATAGCTTCATGGCGATCTTCAGCGCCTCAGCATGCTAAGAAAACTTTTGTTTCATCAGAGGAACTCTGATGTGTGGTAAGAGAGCAACGATGAACCATTCTTTGTTTTTTTCATTTGGGATCTGAAAAGTTAATCGACCCGTTAAAGTCTTGAATATTTGATCGAATTCCAAAACAGGTTTGACTACCTTCTACTTCATCTCTTTCAGATCTGTAATACATTGTGACTTTGATTTGGTTTTCTTGAACTCTGCAATCAATGCATTATTTATCTCATTTAGTGGCTTAGGCTGTGCAATTCCTTGGAAAAGCTTCATGTACCAGCTAAGTGCGCAGTCCCTTAGGGTAGTGCTAAATTGGGTTCTTTTAACAACCTTGTCGGTGACATTATTAATATTCCATACAAATTCACATAGGAACCAGTGTTGATCAGGGTCTTCAGACCCATCTCCCCTAAAGATAGGGAGTCTCATCTCATCTGCCATAGAGTTTCCTAGGTTTCATGTCTGAGTATATGTTGAACTGCTAGTAATAGTACTCTGAGGACTATGGTGACTCTGACTATTATAATTTCTTAGTGTTTCTGAATCAACAGGAGGGACAATAGTACTTACTTCAATGGTTTGCACAGTTTCTGAAGTCTCTGGCTCATCCCGACAAAGCTCTTCAGCTTTCCCTTCCTTTGTCCCAACAGGTTCTGAATGTTCCTCGTCTATTAGATCTGCCTCTTTTCCACTACAGAATCCCTTGTCCTCGTAGTTCTGCTTGAGTAAGTTTGCAAGGTGAACTTCTCTGAACACTTTTCCACTGTGCATATGTCCAGTCTCTGTGTCGCAGTCACTATCCAAATTTCTGAACATTAGCTTTTTCAAATCCGACCAATTTATTGTATCTTCAAGATGTTCTTCCCATGCAATATCATCTTGATTCTCAACTTCAGAAAGTAACAATTTTCCTCTGGGTCCCTTGAATAAATATCTCTTGTATTGGAAATATGACTCTACTCTATCAACAACAAACTCAGTGATGTACCCTCCAATGGTTCTATCAAACCAGTGATCTACTTCTCGTGATATTACATTATCAACTCTCTTGACCTTCTTGATCAACGCCGACGCCCAAACTACAGGAGGTCTAGGTATGATCTAAAACTGGGTATCTGCTAACCTAGCTAACCACTCATATAGCTCCTAGTGGATTCCTCCGAAGAAACTCTCATGTATATTAGTAAATATATATCTCTCCAACCAATCCTCTATACTAAGATTAGGGTTCTTGTTATGGGCTTCAATGAATTCCTTCTCTTGATCCTTTATCCACTTCTGAATCTTTGTCTTTTATGGGAACCACCTTGAAATTCCCTCAAGAAGATTCTTGTCCCGACAACAGAACCATTTGTTGGCATAGGGGCAGACCCATGGTTCATCTCCAAGAGCGCACCAACAATCCCTAACTATTGTCCCTTTCGGCTACACCTGCAAAGAAGATGCAGTCTTACCCGAATTAGCTATGGGGGGGTTGCAGGACAAAGATTCCTACAACCAAGGGAATGAACAAGTGGATCCAACACTAGAACAATACAACATGTATATATCACTTATCAGCTTAGATCTATTCCACACATCTTATCAGATCTACCACAGTAATGCAATAAGAGTGTATCAAATGACAAGAACAGAGTATCAATCACACATAACAAAAAATATACATGGTTCACCCTCTCTCTAGGGATACTTCCACATAATTGTGCTTTATAATATATTAAGATGAAGCACACAGTTTTGATCTGCACTCTTAGCCAACATATTTTCTCTCTTCTTCTCTCAATCTCTCCCCTCCCTGCGCACCTAGTTGTAGGGTTTATCTTCGCACCCAGCTAAATATCTTACAATATAGAAGGCCCTCATACTCATCTCTTCTCTCTCTCACAACAATAATCACTTAGGCCAAAATAGTACAACTAGATCACACAAACTCAAACCAACCCTCTTCCCTCATATAGGTTCTTATTTATACATTACAATCATTCACTGACATCCTTAGGTCGAAACATAGGTGTCTAAAATCCTAGATACCAAAACCTTAGGTGTCTAAAACCCTAGGTCAACTTGACCCACGTTTTCAGGGCTTTGCCAACCTGTCTTTCCTTCCTTCTCGCGCGGTGCTCCAAAGCATCTAACGGTGGCTTTTTCTACTTGTTGAGTCATCCACAGTCCATATTTCTTGCTGACCTGTCATCCTCGATCTCCTCATCTAATGAATTTATTTCTTGGGCTTCGCTCCGTCTTTTCTGCTCTTTTTCTCACTTTGACCCAGTAACAATCACTGTGTCTTCTGCGAAGTTCTCATTTTTTCGTTTTCTCCCTTGTTCTTTGCTTGCTTTCTCTAACCAAGGGCCAACACTGTGCATTTTTGTTTCATTTGTTTGCAATATTTTTTGACATCGGGCTTCATAGTGACGTTCTAGCCAACATCAAATTTAGGCATAGGAGGTTCACTTACCTCCAATTCAACAACATTTTGCTCATGTGAAGACTGACTTGGCATTGCCTCATCTAGAGGGTTTTTGTTAAGAGAGTCAGGTTCATTACTTGGAATGTCAAGTTTCTTTTTAATCAGTGGCTCACTCAAAATAGGGTTTTCTACAAGAACGGTTGTAGCAAAACCATTTCTTATCAAAAAAACATCCCAACAGTCACCCACAGTTGACAAGTGGTGAATCAACAAAATCTTTATCAAGCCATGATGGAACAAACTAGATTCAACACTCTGTCTCTTATACATTTTGGACATTTTATACAGGCTTCTCAACAGATAAAAAGGCATGTTTAATTGAAAACCAATGAAATGCATAAGCAGTCATATATGATAGAGGAAAATTAAACCAGAACAACCCTCACAAGTCATGAATTGTTTGAGAATGAACAACAAGGCATGCCACCTAGGATTAACCAAAGAGATGGGGATACCTTTTTAGTAGCAGTTGATTTTCCTAGAGGTCATGAAGAGGATCCAAGGTACTTCTTCATTTTTTGAGTTTTTGAACCATTTCTCACTGGTGGATGGAATCCCTATGGCTTCACTCACAAACCCCTTGGTTAACTCTAACTGGGTATCCCCAATTTTCTCTCTGCATCCATCAAAAGTACATGTGAAAGCCTTCCTCACCTGAAGGTTATAACCTTCAAATATTTTAAGGAAGGCATCCCAGCCTTGGCTTTTTAAATCTTCAATTGCATCATCGTCATATAGCAATGCCTGACAACCATTTGGGTCCAAAAGAACAATAGGAGCCATAACAAACGCGACTAGAATGTAACATGGATGACTCGGTACTGTTTTAGGTTTAGATGGTAGGAGCGATAGGAACATATCTGAATGGATAAAGGGGAAAAAACCATAACAAATCCTATGTATTATCATAGCATGAACATCGAGGGTTTGATCGTAAAGATTTACCATTCCTGGTAATGAAAGTATAACATAAAAAGTCAAAAACCTATACCCGTTATGAAAGGCTGATTAATGCATTGTGCCAGCAAGGTGAGTTAAGTATAGAGTACAATAGTTGCGCATTAATTTCCATGACTACTAGCACGACCATTGTGTATGCAAAAGGGTTTAAAATGTATCAAAACAAAAATCCTCATAATTCAAATACAAATCACCTAACCATATAATATTTATATAAACACACACAACACCCAAAAATAAGTCATTCAAGTATTGGATTTAGATTGGATATAATCATGATGGCCCTTAAAAATAATACCTTGTATAGAAAATAGAATGCCAAGCTAGGTTTTCATGTTTGATTCATGCTTTCAGTCATGAATCAAACATAAAACAAAATGAAAACACAAAATTAAAGAAATAATGAACATCTTTTCTAATCCAATAATCATCTCAAAATGATAATGTTTACAACATCAAGGTGAAGGCAGCTATAGGAAAAGTAATTTCTTGTTCAAATAAAGAAATCGTGTGGTGCTGCCAACAGTGGCGACTTATTGGCCGAAGCAGTTATCTCTGCATCACCAGAGAGTTCATTTTAGGACAGATCAGAATGATTGAAAAATTAAAGAACATTCGACAACAAGTCAATTATCCCGATCAAAATAAAAAAATTACACAGTCTAGTGTAATATGTTCTTTTGTCCAAATGCAATTCGGTAACAAGTTTTAATTACGAGTGAAGCGATGTTTAAGCAACTAAATCCAATACTGTTGACAGGGCCGCTACTACCAACAGGCGTCCATAGCCTCGGCAGGGATGTCAATTAACCCACTATGACATCTCTACCCTATCCAAGAATTATTAATTCAAGGTGAAGGACATTTTACGATTAATACCAAAAAGTTATACATGATAATTTTCTTGAACCCGACATTGCTTTGCTGCCAGCAGGCCTGTTTAGTACCTCGACTAAGTTTCCTTGGAATCATGCATGCATTTACTCACTGCCTACAGACCTGTTCAGTATCTCGATCGGTTTACAAACACTTCCCACACCTTGCAGTGCTTTCAACTCTCTAGAAGTTATTTACAATTTGACATAAACTTTATGAACTTCAAGAGAGCGGGGTGATGCTGAAAATTTCAGACTTCGAAACACTTGATATTTTCCAACTTAATTTCTCGCTTGACGACCTTAATCATGATATGAACTTAGTTTTCTGATAAGAATAAATTTTCAAGGACAGGAAGGCATAATTGAGTTGTTTTCTTTAAAAATAGGGACAATGTAAAGAGTTTTAATGATGATCGTATCTTCTCATGATTATAAAGTGAAACTAGGAAGACTATTTTGAACAGAAAGTTTCCTTTGCTAGTCTGAGTTTTAGCAATTTACAACACTGATGCTTTGAAATGACCTCGGTTGTTGCTTTATGATAATACTTCTGGTTTCCTTTCATGAACTAAGTGGTGACCCAGACATAATTTATTTAGAAACCAGTGAAAACAAAGCAAAATGAAAAGAACCAAAATCAAAAGACAAAAAGAAAATTAAAGCAGAAAAATATGTATAGAGAGGTGCATCTGGAATTATCAGGAGAAATACCTTTTGAGAGCTTGGCCATTCATTGGGAAAGTGTCTGGATATCCCTCCAAATTGTGCAGATGGAAAGAGCTGGGACCCAATTTTTCAGAAATTACAAACGGTCCCAACCAGAGATTCTAGAATTTGGTGTGTTCCCCCTTTCCCTCGTGGGGTTTATCCCATTTGAGAACCAAGTCTCCTACCTCAAAGTTCCTATCTGAAGAAGAGTTTGAATCAAACCAGCTTTTTACAATCTGTTGATGTTGATCTAGCTTCTGCTTCTCTTGCACTCTTACTTTCTCCAGTTTTAATAAGGCATTAATTCGACTTTCCAGAGGAGGACATACCTCTTCTTGGAATTTCTGCGATAATTGCAAGGATGAAAGTAAAACATGAGGAGGTAGGATTGTTTCTCTCCCATAGACAAGAAATAAAGGGGAATTACCAACAAAGGTTTTTCATGTCACTCTATCAGCCCAGAGTGCATTAAATAGTGCATTGTGCCAGTTCTTGTGGTTTTCAGAAACTGTCCTCTTAATGATTTTGATCAAATTTTTGTTTGTTGATTATGCTAGACCATTTCCTTGGGGGTAGTAGTTGGTAGAATATTTCAATTTAATCCCTTTTTCTAAGGAAAACACATTCATATCCAGGGATGATAAATAATATGCATTATCAAATACTAAACATTCAGGAATGCTGAATCGAGTAATGATATGCGAATTAAGGAAAGACACTACCTAATTCATGTTTACCACTTTCAAAGGTACAACTTCGGTCCATCTGGTAAATAATCCATTGTTGTAATAATATACTTATGTTGCTATGAAGAAGAAGGATTAATCGGTCCTATGATGTCAAGACCCCATTGCTGAAAAGGAAAATCTACACTGACAGGTTACAAAGGAAATGTTGCCTTCTTGACCCGTCCTGCAGCCTTTTGGAAAATTATAAATTTACGACACAGAGTGTGGGCATATTTAAACAAAGTGGGCCAATAGTAACCATCTCTTAACACTTTGTGAGTAGTGGTGTCTCCATCGAAGTTTCCACCAGCTTCACTTGCATGAAGTTCAGATAGTACTTTTTCTTATTATTCCTTTTCCAAACAGCGCATAAGAACACCGTCAAAATTCTTTCGAAACAATACATAATTTATTAACTGGAAAGATGCAGATTTTAACCTAAGTGCTCTTATTTTTTTAGGATCAAGATAGCGAGGAACATATTCGTGTGTTAAATAAAATTTAATATCATCATACCAATAATTAGCAACAACTTGTGTACAATTGATTTGTTTCTCATTGTGTTGATTTACAGTTAAGATGTTAATTTGACTTTCATATCCTTCAACTAAATTAGCCACTTGTTTACATCAGCCTTGACCTCTAACAATTTGTGCAGGAGTTATTTCGAGGTCATATTCTTGTAACAAATTCATCCAATTTTCCCGTTTTTCACCCAATTCCTTTTGTACTAACAAGTTTCTTAAAGCAGGGTAAGGAACGATGACTTTAGTTCTAGATTTCAATAGATACGACCAGAAGTGTTTCATTGCTTTAAAAACAACATATGCATGTTGATCTACAACTGGGTAATTCAACTATGCCCCTTTGAAAGATGAGCTCATGAAGGCAATGGGTATTTCATTGCTTTCAACATTCTTTTGTTTTAACACAACAACACAAGATCAGTCGGAGGCGAAAGTGTAAATAGTGAAATCCCAAGAGAAATCAGGACTCATCAAGGAAGGAGCTTCTATTATTTATTTTCTAATAAAATCAAAAGCTTGACTTTCTTGGGGTCCCCAACGATACTGAACATCCTTTTTAATTAAATTATGTAAAGTTCTTACCATTTCTAAGAAACTTGGGACAAATCTTCTGACGAAATTAATTTTTCCTAAAAAGGATTGCATGGATTTTTTGGATGAGAGATGGGGGAGTTTGGAAATAGCTTGGGTTCTTTCGGGATCAATAATCATTTCGTATTTGGACACTACGAACCCAAGTAGTTTTCCTTGCTCTACCGCAAATACTGATTTCTTAGGGTTGAGAGATATTCCATACTTGTGGCATCGTTCTAGGACAACCCTAAGGTGAGACAAGTGATATTTCTTGGTTTTAGAGAAAACGACAACATCATCGAGATACACCACTACTGATTGATTTATGCGACCACGAAAAAAAATTTCCATTGCTCTCTGGAAAGTGGCCCCAACATTTATAATCGCAAAAGGCATCTTCCTGTAGGCATAAGTCCCCCATGGAGTACAAATAGTGGTTTTAAGTTGATCCGAGGGAGACATGAGGACCTGGTTGTATCCTGAAAAACCATCTAACAGAGATAGTCTTTCTGAACCAGATACATGTTGAAGAATTTGTTCCATTGGAGGAACGAGATAGTTATCTTTATTAGACGCTTGGTTCAAATTACGAAAGTTGACACAGAGTCGAATTTCACCACTTTTCTTCCTTACAGGAACTAGATTAGACACCCATTGTGTGTGTCTCACCAGGAAAATTATCTTTGCATTTAGTAATTTATTCAGTTCTTTCTTGATAGTGGGTTCCAATTTGGGGTGCATCTTTCTTAATTTCTGCTGAAAAGGTTGATTTTGTGGTTTCATGGGGATGACATGTTGTATTATATTAGGATCAAATGTTTTCAAATCATCATATGTCCATGCAAAAACGTCTTTGAATTATTTAAACAATTTTATAAAAGAAGATCATTCTTGCTCAGAGCATCCCATTCCCAAATTAATATTTTGGGGATTTTCCTTAGTCCCTAAATTTACCATCTCATGAGTCAAAGAAGAACTGTTCGTTTTACAATTAATTGACCCTCTAAATTTATCATGCAAGTTACAAAACCTCTCTAGTCTTAAAACGAATCTAAGAANTCAATCGAAAACGAATTAGGAGAAATACCTTCTGCGGGCAATAGTTTAGAAGTGATGTTAGCCAATAAATCAACCTCCAAATTATTTAGCCTAAGAATGGAATTTATATTAAAAGTTGAAAATTTTTTCATTAAACTACATACCTCAGTTTGGTAACTTTTCAGATGTGGTGATAAGTAATGTATGGAATTTCTTACCTTCCTAACCACAATTTCTGAATCACCAAATACAATTAAATTTCTTACGTCCATATCCAAAGCTTTCTTAAGCCCTTGTACAAGATCTTCGTATTCGATGGTGTTATTAGTGCACTCAAACTCTAATTGACATGAAAAGAAAGTCTTATTACCTGTGGGATTAATGAGTATGCATCCTGCATTGGCTCCTTCTTTGGATTTGGATCCGTCGAGTATAGTGACCAGATTTGAGCTTCGTCAACAATGTTTGGAACACTTGGCAAAGCTTATGACTGAGTATAGGTCATAACTTCTGATTGCTTCCCTGGATTAGGGATAGGAGAAATTTCGGTCATGAAGTTACCAAAGAAGGTATTCATTCCCTGCATTTCAAATGAATTAGTAGATGCGGTAAAAGGTTCGTTTGCATCATTTAGATCCGTCACGGCGTGATTGAGATAACATTCATGATTTATCCTAATTTTATTGGGCTATCCAACCAATATGTGGAAAAGTAACCATGCAGCTGTTCGGACCAGTCCCTACTTAAAAACAAACCATAGACTTTAGGGATGTCAACAACAATGATGTGAATAATTTGGTGAATGTTAGGATTAGAAGATAACCTAACCAGAACATTCTTAAGTTCACCGATTACCTTAACGTTCGTTTGATCAAGCTGAATGATTTTGAGATTAGAAGGTTGAACTTCTGCGTTAATTTTTTGACAAATAGATAAAGGCATCACATTTGATGATGTGTCAGAATCGACCATGCAATTATGTACATTCATATTAAAAATTTCAAAGGTTAATAAGAAAGGAAGGGCATTTTTATGAGCATTAACAACAGAATTCTGCTGATTTTTTGTCGATGTCCCTGAAACAGTTTTATCTACATTTGATATAGCTTTTTCAGCTAAATCCCTTTTATCTAGAGGTTTAGATGTCGTTTTAGTTGGGATCCTTTTGGCTGTTTTAGAACCAATATCTGCAGTTTTCTTTCTACTAGGATCGTTGTTCTTACTATTTTCTACGATACTTTGAATCATTTTCTACAAAATAAGAGGAAATTTCAAAAGCTCGAAAACATAAATATTATCCCTTAGTTTTTTTTTATCTTCAATTAAATCATTTTCTAAAACTGGGGCAGCTAAATTTTGTTTTATTTCAACTTGTTGACTGTTTCGGTAATATATTATTACTTACTTCAGAAGAAGGTTTGTTCTGTGTTTTGCTTCTCATTTTATAAGGGTGGACATTTTCAAAATTTACTTGGAAAATACTGTCAGAGAAGTGTCTGAAGATATTGGGGGATGATTCCTCTTCTTCTGCTACTTCTTCCTCATCTATGTCTTTAGAATTTTTAGGAGGGCCAGAAGTAGAATTATCATGTGCTTCTAGAATGGTTTGCAAGGCTTACTACAAGCTTTCAAAATTGAGACCTTCAGTGGTCCGATTTGGCCGATTGGGAGGAAAAGGTTTTCTAAATGGAGGTTTAAAACTTCCTTTGCTTGAGGATACCTCCTCTGCTAATCTCTTCAAGTCCACGACCTGATTTGATAGTTTTTGGAAAGAGTTTTGCAAGCTTTCTAAGTCTAAAGTTTTAGGTTGACTTTTGGCTTGGGGAGGCCTAGTAAGGATTTCTATTTTCTTTTTAGAGGATGAATTTGTTTCAGCTTCACTATTGAGATTGTCTTTTAAGCTTAATATATCCTTTTCAATTTGGCTTGCCTCCTCAAAGGCTTCCAGCAGTGTGCTCTTTTTAGACCTTTTGACCCAAATTGCTATGTTATTATGTAGAGCTTTGGTGTAATATGCGACAATTAGACTTTTAGCGGGCATTGAACCTGCGGGAATTCAATTCTTTAATGTAAGGAATCTTTGGTTAAAATATTTTACTTTCCCCTTCAGATTAAATTTTAGGCTGGAGAGCTCCATAACCAAGAATTCAGGATATTTATCATCTCCAAACTTCTCTAAGAAACAGGTTTCAAACTTGTCCCAAGAGATAATGGTTTGGGGCTGTTGGGGGGAATACCACGTGGAGGCATTGCCCTCAAATGTATAAGGGAAGAGTCTACATACTACATCTTCATGCTCTACACTTCTGAGTCTAATGGCCAACATAAAATTATTTATGTGATCCTCAACAGATTGTTTAGAATCTGGATCAAATTTAGGAAACCATTTCTCCGGGTGCTTCGGTAATGAATGTTACGGTCTAGGTACAACCACGACATCTTGATCGAGCCAAGGTCTAGCAGGATTGTTTTGGTTTGCCATGGGTGTTGGTGGTGTCGAAGGATGATATGATTTAGACGAGGAACTTCCTTCATCCGATGACTCTCCTTCTGAAGAAGATGAAGATGAACTAGGTGGGGAAGGTGGGATACTAGACCCTCCTGCTCCAAGAGTAGGTGTTTTGATAGGATTGGTGATATTACCTCCTAAAGGGTTTAAGAGTAGACTAGTGCATTCAAGTTGTTCTTGGATATCCGAGAAATCTAATGGTTGGTTAAGTGACCTACTAGTTTGTTTGATACAGGCCAAGGCACTATGTGTCCTTATGAGTGACTGACGAAAAATTTCTTGGACGTCGGCCCCTTGAGGAGCTGGTGTTTCTGGTTCAACGAGAATCTCAAGATTATCATTTGAGGTAGTTTTTGTTTCAATTGTAACGTTTTTTTCTAAGCGAATACGCATTATGACAGGTGAGCGAGTGTGTGGGGGAGGAGTCTTGCGACCTCCACATGCCATCAATTGAAATCAGACCCTCCTTATAGCACCATTTGTTGGGCGGGAAATTTGACATGCCATCAACTGGAAGAATAGATCTGGTCCGAGGTTGTCTAAATAACCCAAGCCGTTTGGTGTAACCTATTCTGACGGGTTTAATGGCTCCATTAGCCAACTAAGGTCCTAAAACAAAGAAAAGAAATAAACTATATAATACTAAAACTATAATAATCTATGAACTTTAATCTAATTATTTACAAATATATTAAACAGAAAAGAAAATATGAACACAATTTACAGGTTGCAAGTTTTAATGAAAGCTTTGCAAAATTAATGTCAAGGTAATTGTTTTCAGAAGTAGATAAAGAAAGCACATTTTTAAATTTTCTATTTTATAATCATAAATCTAAGAACTTGAATTAACTAAGTTATGAAACAAGGATGGAGCGATGGTTAAAGCCAATCTAAAATTTTCCTGTTTCACTAATATGAAAAATAAGAGAAAGTGAATGGAAATAAAGCTAACATGAGATTAGTTTCTATATCATGTCTATGTATCTGTGCGATCCAACACTCCAGCTGTCCCGCCTATAAGAAAAATCTATGCCAGGCTTATAATGATGCCTCCAGAACAAACTCCAGATGTTTGTTGATAGCCTAAATATGAGAACAAAATAATAGACAAGTATACACAATGATCTTATAATTATGAACGATCACAATACTATAAATCTTAATGTAAAATGTTCATATTATCAATCAACTAACATCAGACAAAAATCACGATCTTACAATTGATATGATGATCACAGTGATAATTAATTGAAACAACAAATTAAAGACAACATTTAAAATATCAAATAAAATGGAATATCACATGTCATTGAGACTAAAGCTACACAACACATTACTATTCCAAAATAAGAGAGAAAAAACATAAATGAGACAACATTCACATTGGTCTAAAGCCGAAATGTTATAAGTTGTTCCATTAAGTTCGGAAATCATTTGTCTATAATCTGTTCCAGGCAAATATGTCTTTTACTTACAAAATGAACAGTATTTAAAGTGATTTGAAATCCCATTTTCCTATCTCCTAGGATAGGATAGGATTTCATGAGATAAAAAATATTACAAAAATAGAGGGCTAACAACCACTCATAATTGAGTTGATTCTTATAAAAAATTAATAAAAATTTTAACAAAGAAAAAAGAAAAGGAAATACTAATCATTCAAATGCATGATCGAACATGTTCTCCCCATATGATCAACAACAGGATCTACTATTTCCTGAAAAATGAAACAAGAATAAGTTAGACAATTATTAACAGCTAATTTCTTATTTTTTCATTTAAAAATGACTTGGCTACAGAATCGAAAGATTCTGTAGGCAGTCTTATCTTAGCAAACAAAATCCAATTTCAAATTGATTCAATTTAAAATATATGACATGAATATAACAAGAGGAAAATTGTTTTACCATTTTAGCAATTGACTAAAGATGGGTCGGGTAGTTCAGAATTAATTATTGCTTTAATGTTGGTTGCGTTTTTTATGACTATGTACCCTGTCCTCTTAAGGCGTTTAGCTTTCCTCTTTGTGTTTACTCTGAGGTCGATATTTTCTTGTCTCAGTGATTCACTTTGAGTTGTGAGTGCTTTAATCCGAGCCTAAAGGATGGGTATATTAGTGTAATACTATTCGATCCAGTGGAAACAAACATCACATTGTATAGGAGGAACGATATGTTGATGAAGCGTATAGTCAAACATGGTTGTATCAAACTTACCTGTTATTTTCCCTTGACGAAGCCCAGTATCATAGAAACCTTCCTTACCCTTGAGGCACGATTGCAAGTTCATCACAAATTCATAGGGTTCAGTAGGACCAAATATTTGACAATCTGGGTCTTCCAAAGCCAGGAAATCTTCTATTTCGAAGTCTAAGACCTCAACGACCTCGATCGGACCGATCGAGCTCAAATGAGCGTCATTTTGATTCCTCAATTTTATTGAAATAAGATGACCTTCTCTTTTGTTTTGAAACCCTAGGGCTGTGCATTTTTGTTTCATTTGTTTGCAAGATTTTTTGACATCAGGCATTCTAGCCAACATCAAATTTAGGCATAGGAGGTTCACTTACCTCAAATTCAACAACCTTTTTCTCATGTGAAGACTAACTTGACACTGCCTCATATAAAGGGTTTATGTTAAGAGAGTATGGTTCATTACTTGGAATGTCAAGCTGTTTTTTAATCAGTGTCTCACCCGAAATAGGGTTTTCTATAGTAGCAGTCATAGAAAAACCATTTCTTATCAAAAACCCATCCAACAGTCGCCCACGGTTGACAAGTGGTGAATCAGCAAAATCTTTATCAAGCCATGATGGAACAAACTAGATTCAACACTCTATCTCTTATACCTTTTGGACATTTTATACAGGCTTCTCAATAGATAAAAAGCATGTTTAATTGAAAACCAATGAAATGCATAAGAAGTCATATATGATAGAGGAAAATTAAACCATAACAACCCTCACAGGTCATGAATTGTTTGACAATGATCAACAAGCCATGCCACCTAGGTTTAACCAAAGATATGGGGATACCTTTTTCGCAGCAGTTGATTTTCCTGGAGAACTTGAAGAGGCTCCAAGGTACTTCTTCATTTTTTGAGTTTTTGAACCATTTCTTGTCGGTGGATGGAAGCCCTATGGCTTCACTCACAAACCCCTCGGTTAAATCTAACTGGGTATCCCCAATTTCCTCTCTACATCCATCAAAATTAATTGTGAAAGCCTTCACCACCTGAAGGTTATAGCCTTCAAATATTTTAAGGAAGGCATCCCATCCTTGGATTTTTAAATATTTGATTGCATCATCATGATATAGCAATGTCTGACAGGCATTTGGATCCAAACGAACAACAGGAGCCATGACAAACATGACTAAAATGTAATAGGGATGATTCCGAACAATTTTAGGTTTAGATGGTAGGAGAGATAGGAACATATCCAAATGGATAAAGGGGAAAAAACCATAACAAATCTTGTGTATTATCATAGCTAGTGTTTGATCATAAAGCTTTACCATTCCTGGTAATGAAAGTCTGACATACAAAGTCGAAAACCTATACTCGTAATGAAAGGCTCATTAATGCATTGTGCCAGCAAGGTGAGCTAAGTACAAAGTACAGTAGTTGCGCATTAATTTCCATGACTACTAGCACGACCATTGTGTATGCAAAAGGGTTTAAAATGTATCAAAACAAAAATCCTCATAATTCAAATACAAATCACCTAACCATATAATAATTATATAAACACCCACAACACCCAAAAATAAGTCATTCAAGTATTGGATTTAGATTGGATATAAGCATGATGACCCTCAAAAAGAATACCTTGTATAGAAAATATAATACCAAGCTAGGTTTTCATGTTTGATTCATGCTTTCAGTCATGAATCAAACATAAAAAAAAAATGAAAAATGCAAACTTGAATTAATGAACATCTTTTCTAATCCAGTAATCATCTCAAAATGATAATGTTTACAAGATTGAGGTGAAGGAAGCTACAGGAAAAGTAACTTCTTGTTCAAATAACGAAATTGTGTGGGGATGCCAACAGATCCAGAACAACATTTTTTAATTTGTGAGAAAATATGGACTATGAAGAACATCCAGGATTATGATGTGAAGATTTCACAACTGGAAATGACATTCAGAGACCACACATTACGATGGTACATGAAATATCAGAGTACGACACCTGCGGGATAGACTAGAACATTGGCATATGTGAGACAAGCTATATTAAAAGAGTTCCAAGAAGCTAAGTCTGAGTCACAGTGCATTATAGAGATGAAGGAGATCAAGCATATAGTGAATGAATCAATGTGTTACTATGATCAAAGATTTAAAATACTGAAGGATCGATTGACATTCCAAATTCTAGATGAACAACACAGGGAGTGGTTTATTACAAGATTGTTGCCGCATATACGCTTCGCTTTGACACAACAAAATATTGTGTCGCAATAGAAATCCCTAGATATTTCTATGAAATTAGAAACATCCTTGGTAGGATAAAATGACATGGGGATGGCTCTAGTTTAGTCGTAGTTAGTAGCGTTGAATATTCAATTGCAGGAACTTGCGAAAGGAAAATAAAAATGCGAGGAAGTCTGGTGTGTCACATGTAGAACAGAAGGCCATCATAAGAATGAATGCCCATCTTTTCAGTAGTATTTAAATATAGGAGCTATAAATACACTAGAGGTATGGTGCAATATTTTCAAAATGATGGGTCATCACCCTACTGCTTTCCCGTTGATGTGGAAGTATCAAAGTATTGTGAGAAACATGTTTTGTAACTTTTGAAAGTATGTCGAACATGAATAAAAGGATTGTCACACATTTTATTTGATGAGAGAGTGCACTACAGATGCCTACAGATTCTAGGGAGAAGAATGTGAAGGAGGAGCTCTATAGTATAATACTCCAAGAGGTTATAATCAAGGAGAAAGAAGAGGGTTCAGAGGCCATAGAAGAGGAGGATTTGAAAGAGGAATAGGACCAATTCTATGTTATAATTGTAATCAACCTGGATATATGGCGTGAGACTTCCTGAATCCCTGCATGACATGTACATATTGAAGACAGCTAGACCATGCAACAAAGGATTTCCCACAGCTAATTGTAAAGTGGTAAGAAAAGAGGAACCCTAATGTACAGATGATAGCAGTAGAGGCACGCGACGAACAACCCAAGATAGCAGTAATTACATGTGGATGAAGCAGGACCAGAATTGATGCGACAGATCAAGGAAATAAGATCCACTTGTGGGTTAAGAAAGAAAAAAAGCCTCAACCATTGTTTGACCCTATAAAGGAGAAAGAGGCATATACACAAGCAAGGAAGGAAGTGATAGGATCATAATGGATAACATTGACTTCAACCATGCCACCTTTGTATGATACCTCATCGATGTATGATATGACACCAGTATATGACCATTCAGAAAGGTAAGTTGACAATGCAAGAAATTTGAAACGTTTTCTAAAAAATTGTTTAGAGTTAATGAAGGATGAGTCTTCTTTGAGTATGCTACTTGGAATGATCGATCGTTGTCCTCAAGAGAAAGGGATACAGGTCACACACTGATTAGTTAACCAGGTGCACCAAAAGAAGAGAATGAATAGGGAGTTTCCACTAAATGTGCAGATAGGAAACTACAACATGAACAATATTATTTTGGATCTAGGTTCTCATGTGAATGCCATCCCAAAGAAGACCTAGGAAATCATGGGTAATTCGAAGTTGATATGGTCCCCCATTTAGTTGAGGTTATCAAATCAACATAAGATTGTTCAAACTGGAAGTTTGACATGGGTAAGTGTTAGTATCGATGGAGTGTGTAGCTTGGTCGTTGAAGTGATAAAGATAGTGGATATTAAAACCCCTTACCCAACACTACTTGGAATTGATTGGGCCTTTGAAAACCAGACTAGCATTGATCTAAATAAGAGACAAATAATATTTGAAGTATAGGACTTGAAGGTTACTTCTCCTTTGGATCCTACTGAAGGAAGAAGATATGTAGAACCAGTAAAGGGAAAATATCTAGATAACATGTATAATATGACCACATGGATGGAGGATTATGTGAATCCTACATTCAATGGTGTACTTAGTTGGAGAAGTATTAGTTCATGTGCATCAGATTCAACAGATACTTTGGAGAATTCGTAGCAGATATTGCATGAAGTGTCTACAAGGAAATGTGCTTGGATTACCCGCGTGTTGTGATGGATTGTAACTGAGGTATGTGATCCTCCAAGGTATGACAGACTAACCTATGTAGATTATTTTAGAAGAGAATTTGAATTACAAATATCACATCAATAGAGATTACTAGTGATCCAGGTGGATATCAGTGGCCATCCACCTTTTCCAACTGGCTCAAAACATTTTTCTGGCAATTTTGGTAATTTACTATTTTTAGCAGTTTTTAACTTCTAGGGCCATTTTGAGGGCCTAAATGAAGGTTTTCAGGGATAGAGATTCTCAATGATATTCGAAGGCATGATTGATCCCCAAAAATGAATCTCCTCGATGATAACTTTCCAACGGGCTATCATGCGCCTAAAACGGAGATTGTATGCAAAAGTTATGAACCCGAGAAGTTGATGTACTAACTTACCCAAACGGGGCCCACCTGAATTTTGGCACTTCATCTCCTAGGGTTAGGTTTTTGGATGTCTAGGGTTTTTGGAATTCCTGTTTATTGTAAAAAGGCCTTC
>JASDQU010102516.1:48753-59325 GCA_032191745.1 Picea mariana
TGAGGTTTGAGTATAGCAAGTTGGGTCTCGATCTTGTCTTTCTTGAGGAAAATTGCTCTCGCACACCCAAGAAACCCTCAATGGTGGAGGAAAATAAAAACAACGGAGCAAATGATCCTATCAGTCTGTTGCTTGAGCAAGTTCTCACGCAATGGAGGGACAAAATGATGGAGAATTTTTCCCACATCCTTCAACGCCTCCAGATAACATTAGGCACATCTTCATCAAGCGGGCACTTTGGAGGCACCTCGCCTTTCAAGGTACAGGTTAATTTTGATATTCCCATATTTGAATGTCAAATAGATGCAGATGCCCTAGATAAATGTTTAAACCTTCTAGAAGGTTATTTCTCTATTCATAATTTTTTCGACAAGGAAAAGATCGCCTTCGCACTCCTTAAGGCTCTCCCCCATGTCAAACATTGGTGTGAAACTTACTGGGAGCAGAGTTCCATAGAGGATTCTGGAATATATGGGGCCGAGCCCACTTGGGATTTTTTTGTGGATGCGGTAAAGGAACAACACTACCCTGTTGGCAACTATGAGGACCAATACATGAGATGGACCATACTGCGGCAAGAGAGGGGCCAAGCAGTTCCAGAGTTCACCAATACCTTCCATACCTTGCGCACCAAGCTAGGTANTTGTTTATGGTTGCATATCTGATACATTTGTGTTATATTATTGAATATCTGCGATAGCTCTGTTCATTTCTTTATTATATCTCCGCTCTCATTTCATGCCGAAAATAATCTGGATCAGTGGTATCAGAGCAGGTTGCTCTTGATCGTTTTTCAGTGCATGTCCCCGACGAGGTCCAAGTATAGCAAGTTGGGTCTCGAGCTTGTATCTCTTGAGGAAAATCACTCTCACACACCCAAGAAACCCTCAATGGCGGAAGAAAAGAAAAATGACAAACCAGACGATCATATCAGTTTGTTTCTTGAGAAAGCTCTCATGCGACAGAGGGACGAAATGATGGAGAATTTTTCCCACATTCTTCAATGCCTACCGATAGAAACATGCGCATATTCATAAAACAACCACTTTGGAGGAACCTCACCTTTCAAGGTACAAGTTAATTTTTACATTCCTATATTTGAAGGACAGATAGATGCGGAATCCCTAGACAAATGGTTAAACCTGCTAGAAGGTTATTTCTCATTTCACAATTTTTTCGACAGAGAAAAGATCACCTTCACACTCCTTAAATCTATCCCCCATGTCAAACATTGGTGGGAAACTTACTGGGAGTAGAGTTCCATAGAGGATTTTGGAATATATGGGGTCGAGCCCACTTGGGATTTTTTTGTGGATGCGGTAAAGGAATAGTATTACCCTATTGGAAACTATGAGGACCAATACATGAGATGAACCACATTGCGGCAAGAGAGGGACCAAGCAGTTCCAGAGTTCACCAATACCTTCCATACCTTGCGCACCAAGCTGGGTATCAAAGCCTCTGAATGACATTTGGTTCTGAAATACCATGGGGCTCTACACATATACATCCAAACTAAAATGGATTTTTTGGACATCTCATCACTCGGTGTTGCTTATCAATATGTTGTTAAAATCGAGTAGAAATTTAAGTACCATAACAAACAAGAGTTTGGGTCTGCAAATCCGCAACAACCAAAGTATGATAAAGATGACCCTAACAAACAAATTCCTAAAAAATAGTCTAAGCCATAGGAAAATAAGGGTCACGGGAAGACGAAGAAGGACACCGGAAAATGGTGATATTTCCACAAAATCCCCTGGCACAACACCGATCAATGTCACTCAAAATAGTCATTGGTGTTCGAGATCAAAGACAAGGAACTGAACCCTAATTTAGAATCTGATTATGAAAATACTGGTAAAGGAAAGATTATTGACGCAGACCCCACTGCTATTGTCGCGACCACAACAATTCAACCAGAAGAACCAACAGATCCTAAAGAGGGGGAGCACCTTTTTCATTCATAGATGTGGATGAAGCGGACCCCGCTGCATTTTATTGTTGATAGCAAAATCCAAAAGAACCTCATCTCAGCAGAGGTCATCAAACAATTGGGATTGTTGACAACACCACACCCACAGCTATACAACATCAGGTGGCTTCGCCAAGGACGAGATCTCTGTGTCAGCCAACAATGTCAATTACCATACGGCATCCAACCCTTCAAGGATGAGGTATTATGTGATGTGTCCCCACTGGATGTCTATGATGTCCTCTTAGGCCAACCATATATGTGGAGATGTCGTGTTGTTTATGAGTCTTGACCCCATAGTGTCATTGTTACTTTGGGGGGTCATCTCTACAAAATACCTAAGGTAGTTCCAACTATTCTTCCACCTAAATAGTGCCGCAAGGTAGTATCTCATATTGCAAAATTCAACTTCTTCACAATCTTTTCAAAAGGGGAACAAAAGGACACTGCAACCACTACAACCTTGCCCCAAGTACCTTCTATCCAACAGAAGCAGGTCGACAAGGTTGCAACAAAGTGCAAAGATTACTTCTGCACACAGGTATCTCATGTAGCCACACTAGCTAAAAAATTCCAACCCTTCCAGCCACATGTTCGTGACAACCTTCAACAAGCTAAGTAACGCAACTTCTCCAACAAGGCAAGCAGCTCATCAAGATGGAGATTCAGCAAGCGCTTTTCCCTCTCCCCCAGGCACTCAACACAATGGAGACCATTTCTTCCTAAGGATGGAGGATTGATCCAGGTGGATATCGGTGGCCACCCACCTTTTCCAACTGGCTTAAAACATTTTTCTGGCAATTTTGGTAATTTACTATTTTTAGCAGTTTTTAACTTCTGGGGCCATTTTGAGGGCCTAAATGAAGTTTTTTCAGGATATATATTCAAAATGATATCTGAAGGCATGATTAAGCCCCCAAAATTAATCTCCTCGATTATACCTTTCCAACGGGCTATCATGCGCCTAAAACGGAGATCGTATGCAAAAGTTACGACCCCGGGAAGTTGATATACTAACTTACCCAAACGGGGCCCACTTGAATTTTGGTCCTTCATCTCCTAGGGTTAGGTTTTTGGATGTCTAGGGTTTTTGGCATCCTTTTTTATTGTAAAAATTCCTTCAGAACCTCATTGTAATCATCTTCTTGCGAATGCGAGTAGTCGTCACATCTCTTCTCAGAGATAAGTTGCCACCATTCTAAAGAGTCTTTCACTCTATATTTTACAGTATTTGTACATTTATTTCATTAATAGAAATCATGTATTACTGTATATATGTGTTTATGGTTGCATCTCTGATACATTTATGTTATATTATTGAATATATGCAATATCTCTGTTCATTTCTTTATTATATTTCTGCTCTCATTTCATGCCGAAAATAGTCCGGATCAACTAGATTTAGAAATTGCATTGAAAGAAACCCCATCAAGATGGTGGGTTACACATAAGGATGGAATAAAAGATTGGAAGCAGTGCATAAGACTATTACAATTCAGGTTCAAGATAGAGAATGAAGATACTATGCAAAAATATACAAGATTGAGTCATCCGATGGAGCATGTTACACAGTGCATTGCAACATGGAATAAAGTACCTAGGCAAGAATGGATGCACTTGTTTGTACATACTTTGGAAACTATTGCGAAGAATTGGTTCTTGGAGTTGGAAGTGCACAGAGAAACTACATATTGGGAAGAATTAACTTATAATTTCAAGGTAACTTTTATTTTTGAAGATGATGCTCCTTTGATTTAATCATCTTTGCAGGTCATCAAGGACAATATTTTTACATCAAAAGACTCGATAGAACTAGTACCTGTATGTAGTGTGCATAGATCTTCTAAGACAATTGAATAATTTTTGCATTGTTATAATGTTGTTGAATAAGAACAAGAAGAGGAATATACAAGAAATGTGCAAATACATGAACCTGAAGGAGAACGTGTAGTAGAAGGACCATAGCTTGAATTTGTTGTGTACACAAATCCATTGAGAATGCACAAAGTAAATATCAACATAGAATATAAGCCCAAGTTTGCGAACATAGGAGACTATTGGAACGATGAAATTGTTGAAAAGACAGTTGATTTACTGCATGAATATCAAGACATGTTCCTGACTATATTTTCAGTGATGAAAGGGATTGTTGTTGAGTTAGGAGAGATGAAGATCCCCTTGAAGCCATATGCTAAGCTAGTGAAGTAGAGACCATACAGATTGAAATCGATGTATAAGCAAAAGGTGAAAGAAGAGATACATAAGATACTGGATACAGGTTAGTCTGCGCTGAGATATTTCGTCAATAAGCTAGTGTTGGGGGGGAATATGTGTAATGTAAGATGAGACGAATATGACTTTATGATTCCAACAATATTATGGGTGCATAGTAATAAAATTAAGAAGATGACATGACAGACCCCATTTAGACTAGTGTATGTCCAAGAAGTTGTTATGCCTATGGAATTCATAGTACCGAGTCTATGCATTGTCGCGTTGACAGAGCTTACATATTTTGGTCTAGTGGAGAAGAGATTGTTAGAGCTATTAGAGATGGAAGAGGACCAATTTGATGCAATTTTCCATAATCAAGTTCAAAAAGTGCACGAGAAGGCATGGCATGATAGCCACATTAAATAGAATAAGTTTGAGACATGAAACTTAGTTTTTCTTTACGACAACAAGTTTTTGCAGCACCTTAGGAGGTTTCATATGCATTGGTTAGGTCCATATGTGATCACATTTGTGACAAATGCAAGTGTTGTTCAGTTGGAGAAACCGAATGGAGAAGTTATGGAAGGACTAGTTAATGGTATTCGATTGAAAATGTATAGGGATAGTCGTATTGTTGCACACTAGTCTAAGTGCGCAGTATGTGTACCATAGTACTTGTATTATAGTGTATTATAGAAAGAAAAAGAAAAGAAGAAAAGTAATAAAATAATTTGAAGGTTGAAGTGATGCATAAGGTTAAACGAGTAAGGACAGAAAGCCACAAAATGTCGCAGAGATGTAGAAAGTGGAAGGAATTGTGTGCATGAATGATGATTGAAGTGTGATAGAGATCTGTGCAGAGGGAGGGAATCGCATGAAAAAACATACATGACGGGAAAATAATTAAATAGAGATCATAATTGCAAAGTAGTGTATATGTGTAGTCATAAATGGAAAGCGACGACGAGACCATGATAGACTGGAAAGATCTAGAACATGATCCGCAAAATAATCCAAATTTATTGTAGATTATGGAAAGAATTGAATATGAGTACAAGTTGGATTAGACTACAAGTTTGGTGCACGAAAAGGGAAAGTAACAGCTGAGGACAAGTTATAAAAGCAGTTGAGGGGTAGACGAAAAAAAAGAAGAAGTTATTGTCATTTGAGAGCAGCGAGAGCAAAGAGGCAAGCGAACACACAGAGTTGAAGAAGTTAGTTGTCGAGGGAAGTGTGTTGAAAAGAACTATAGTGCCACCCAAGGTAGCAGCGCCATCAACATCGGTAATGAAGAAACAGTGCATTAAGCCACAAATAACACCTATACAGGAAGTAACCCTAGGAGAATCCGAGTCAGAGTTGAGTTCGACGAACTTTCAGAAGGAGTATATAGCTCCCATAAAGTCGACAACGAAGCCAATCAGGTTACAAAATGAAGCAAAGTATGAGCTCGTGGAGCCATAAATTCCACTAGGTGTAATTGTTGAAGAAGATGTGTTAGGTGTAGTGGAAAAACTGAAGTTTTCATATCACAACCTATAAGATGAGAAGAAGTTCCCGGAGTTAGCACTGAAAAAATATTTGAAGACAATAATTTTCCCAGAGACATTGTTTATCCTAGTTGATCCACAAGCATGGGAAAAAGGGTTGGAGAAATTATGGATTATGAACTTGTTAGAGATCTTGCACTTTGGTAGGAGCATCGAGATCAACGTCTATATTAATATTTTGTTAGGTTGCATCCATGGATGATACCTATAGTTGGACAAAGTCATCTCCATAGATACATAGTTTATTGTGTGGATAATAGGGTTTCAATGGTTGGGGAGGACCCATCGCCACTTTTTAGAGATAATTCGAATGAGAAATATTTGTTGGAAAGGATGAAAGAGAAGTTTGATACATATTGAGGAGCATGTGGGCTCAATGTAGCGATTATTAATGATGAGTGTCTCAAGTTTTGCGATGCAAGTGTTGGATTGAAAATTACTGAGGAAGTTTCACAAGGAATAAGTGTCAGTAGGTGTGATAGCAACAACAGAGAAATGCATAAAAGGCATATAAATGAACTAGGTGATATTCCTGTTAAATCAATTTTTCATGGATTGCAGAGAGGCATAGGACAAGGGAACGTAATTATACTATGCATGGTTGTTAATATTGATAGAATTAGTGGCTTGGAGGGAGATGGAAGATGAACAATTTATGTCATCTACGAAAAAACCATGTTTGGCAGTGAGATACGCTAACTTGTGGCATACTGCGCATAAGGAGAGACAACTATATAAAAAGATTGTTTTTTACATCTATAAGGAGGTAATTTAGAAATGCATTCAAGATAGATCGTGCATATTAACGTAGGTGGTAGAAGCATATAAGGAAGTTGTGTGTTTTAAGGAAGGATTCCATCATATGTACATTCAAGCGAAGAGGGACCCAACTCATGAATGGTTTCCCATGAGATACAGGGCGACTGAAGAAGAAATGGGACACATCATGGAAGATTGGGATGATGAGTGGAATATCCCAACGATAGAAATAGAGCAACCAGAGACAAAAAACCCAGAAGTAGAAGAAGTGGGAGATGATGAAGAAGAAGAAGGACATGGAAACCAAGGAAATGGTGCAGGTGACACACAGAAGACTATACTGTGGTTGGGAGAGAAGAAGAAATATACAGAAAAGGGGAAATCAATCCAGCAAGGAAAGAAGAGGAAAGTCGTGAGGGAAATGACCATTAAAGAACTAAGAGATGATGACTTAGACAAGATTGTATATCAAGTCAAGGAGGTTTCTAGGGAGGATTTTGAGTGAGCAACACAGAATCAAGAAGAAAGGCACTCAGACATGAAAGCGTAGATTGTCACACTGTGACAAATTTTGGAGACAACTAAGATCATTCCAGTTAGAATAAGAGAACAAGAGAAGACAAAGAGTACAACAAATACCAACAGAAGCACAATTGATGATATATCACCCATTTCCAGCATCAGGAGAGCATCGGGTGATGAAGATAGTGGAAGGAGCTTTAGAGTTCTATATGGCAGAGTTACAGGAGCACGCAATTGCACTTAGTCATATTGACTTGGTGTTATCTCAATTTCCCATAGAAGTACTACATGGTTTGCAGATGAGTGTCATGCAGGAAATTCAATTTTGTGTAGTGTCAACATCGATGGACTTGACTAAGGTAGTTGCAGATAATAATGCGCTACTAGAAGAATACGATAAACTTAGGCTAGAGAGGGAGGAGGCCACACAGAGGATGGAAAGATTGAAACAGGCGGTTCAGGGGGTCTATAGTAATATTCCATAAGTTACTATGGAGGTAGATGCCCCTTTAGAAGAACAGGTCACAAATATCAGTGAATCCATTCAGGGTTTCCGCATGAAGGTTATTGATTTAGAATCATGCTAGACACTGAGAACTCCACCGGAGGAAGGAGAGAAAAGGGGGACGATGACGAAAAAAATTGCAGAGAACATCAAGTCTGGAAGAAAGTGTTACAAGATATATGAAGAAACCATAGAAGTATGGACTAAGTTGACAGAAGATGCGGAGCTGCAAGAAATTGGGTAGAATCTAGAGGTTATGCATGACAAGGCATGAATGTTTAAGGAAGTGATGAGCACCTTTCCACCAACAGAAAAGATGGCAGCAATAGCAGAAAATATAAAATTATACTTAGATATGAACTATATGAGGGTGGAGCAATAGGCTCACACACAAAAGATCGAAACACTGCAAGAGGAAGCATAAAAGGTGACAACAGAACTAGCATATGTGTGGGACATGGTCAAGTAGGTGGTACAATAAAGTGTAGAAAATTGAAGACCCATATTACTGCCGAGACAGTTGAAGGAATTGCGCAACAAGAAACACATGCAAGGGAAAATATCACAACTGTGAGGGAAATATTTCGTAAGTTCATGGAGACCTGGAAGAAAGCCTGAAGTGGCTCGGGATGAGTCACATGTGAGTGTTGGGGGCCTGTTGGAGTAGGTCATTTTGGGACAAGTTTTGGCAATCGTGCAAGGGAAAACCACGCAACAAGTCGGCTAAGGAGAAGAGCACGCAGAGGAAAGGAAGACAATTAATGTGTTTTCAGGAGTCTATGCACACAAAAGATGAAAATTAGTTAGAAGTCGTTAGACCTTTTGGTCCATTTTATAATAGGATAAGCTCTAGTATCAATGTATAAATATGTATGGGTTTTAGGTAGAAGGTAGTTGTTGAAGCTTTGGAGAGGCGAATGAGATAAGTGTGCACTGTATGCGTGAATTGATAGAGAATTTTGGGTAGAACTAATGTATCTTATGTGAGCACAGTGTGCACATGTTGTAATGACCGAATATGAATGAATAATATAAGAATCCAGCCGCTATGTATGTATCCCAGTTGGGTTGAACGACGTTAAATGCTTATGTTCTGATGTGGTTGTTTCCATGATGTGTTGGTTTAATTTTTTTATTGCACACAATTATTATATTCTTAGGGGTTAATATGAATATGTGTATGATGGTTTCACGCACATGTTGAATGATTAAGTAAGATGAACCTGTCATATGTTATTATGATTTCATGATTTCACACACAGAGTATATTGCATGTTGAATGAATGTAAAGTTAGAATGAATGTTAGAACGTTCTCCATTCCCTTCATGACTACGGATGCCTGGTTCCTGGAGTCCCCTAGGTACCTAGGGAGAGACTTCACCTACTTTCAGGTGATGCCGAAAGGGCCAGTATCTTTAGGATTTTGTTGGTGAATTAATGTTGAACCTTGGTTCTGCCCACTGGGAACCAACAATAGGATCAACGAGTTTGATGAAGAATTGACTCAGCCAAAAGAAATCTTTGATCACCAATGTATGATGATTGGGGATAGGAATAATTTGGAAAATTTTTCATGCATCCAAAGGAAATGTATGATTTCCAATGGTTGATGAGCAAGGATCGGTAGAATTTGGTGAATTTTTCATGTGTCCAAAGGAAATGGCCGATCGTTGATGGTCGATGATTGCGGATCTGCAAAATTTTGCAAAGTTTTCATGTATCCAAAGGAAATGTTCGATCGTTGATGGTTGATGTTTAGGGATCGACATGTTTTGGTGAAGGGAGTTCATGCATCCAAAATAAATATCTCATCATCGATGGCCGATGGTTGGGGGTCGGCAGATTTAGATAAAAGTTCAAATTGTTTCCAATAGAAACTATCGATGGCTGATGAAGGAAAGAGTAGTATGATGTGTCATGTAACATCAACCTAGTTGATGCCTCAGGATGACATGTCATTCCTTGTCATCATCTACATTTCATTCCACGCCAACATATTTACCACATCTGGGGAGAGATGGCCAATCTCCAATGATCGGGGTTTGGAGAGATTTGTGAGCAATATGGTTTTCCAAGAGAGATAACCAATGGCTGATGGTCGACGGTCGGGCGTCAGAGAGATTCATCATAAAATTTTGGTTTGAGAAGAAAAATGGTCGATGGTTAATGGAAAATGATCGACCATTGGGGATATCGGTGGGAAAGTTTGGTTTACAAAATAAATTGTCAATCATTGATCACCGATAAAGAGCGGATAAACAGTCTAGATTTCTTTTGATTTGAGATCAACAATGCAGATTGCAACTTCGACAAGTCTGAATCCATTTTATTATTTTGGTAATAACTGGAGCATATTAAGTCAGATTGATATGAAACTTCTAGGTTTTTTCCCCAGAGAGGATATCTACAAAAGTGTCATAGAGGGCCATTGTACATTTTTGCTTGGATTTGTTAGAAATTGAAAAATAATGGTTTTTAAAGATCTAGGTCCATATCATTGGAAGAGATCCAAATTAAGCTAAAACTATTGGAGAGAGTCCAAAACTCAGACTTGGAAATAACCCATGAAGGAACTGAATAAATTATAAGTGGATTGGAATGAGGATGTTGAAGTAGACCAAAATCCACTATTCTGATCCAACTTTTGGGGATTGTTGAGATTTTCAAAGGAGGAAAAGTGACCCCAGATCCAAAACTAAATGTTGGAATGCATAAATAGGATAAGGATTAGTTGCATTCATTAATGATATGATACATGTATAAATACATATTTGATGACCATTTGATTCATCGTCCAAGGTCTCTTGGACTTCTAATAACTTTTCCTATTACTTGATGGTTCATATTCGTCAAGTAAGTAACCCTAATAGATTACATTTCTAACATTCCCCCCTTTAATATGAAGGGGTGTATATGAGTCCAAGGTGAGAGTTGATATTTAAAGTAGGCAGTTGAAATCTGGAAGTGTGCAACTGCCAATGGTTTAATGTGCTCTTTGAATCTAATGGTTTTGGGATGAACACAAACTAAATGATGGTGGTGGTTT
>JASDQU010102516.1:80260-105354 GCA_032191745.1 Picea mariana
GCGGAGATATAATAAAGAAATGAACAGAGCTATCGCAGATATTCAATAATATAACACAAATGTATCATAGATGCAACCATAAACAAAGATATACAGTAATACATGATTTCTATTAATGAAATAAATGTACAGAGACTATAAAAATACAGAGTGAAAGACTCGCTAGAATGGTGGTAGCTTATCTCTGAGAAGACATGTGACGGCTACTCGCATTTGCAAGAAGATGATTACAATGAGGATCTGAAGGCCTTTTTACAATAAACAGAAATTCCAAAAACCCTAGACATCCAAAAACCTAACCCTAGGAGATGAAGTGCCAAAAGTCAGGTGGGCCCCGTTTGGGTAAGTTAGTACATCAACTTCCCGGGTTCATAACTTTTGCATACAATCTTCGTTTTAGGCGCATGATAGCCCGTTGGAAAGTTATCATCGAGGAGATTCATTTTGGGGGATCAATCATGCCTTCGGCTATAATTGAGAATCTCTATCCCGAAAAACCTTCATTTAGGCCCTCAAAATGGCCCTAGAAGTTAAAAACTGCTAAAAATAGTAAATTACCAAAATTGCCAAAAAAATGTTTTGAGCCAGTTGGAAAAGGTGGGTGGCCACCGATATCCACCTAGATCACTAGTAATCTCTATTGATATGATATTTGTAATTCAAATTCTCTTCTAAAATAATCTACATAGGTTAGTCTGTCATACCTTGGAGGATCACATACCTCAGTTACAATCCATCACAACACACGAGTAATCCAAGAACATTTCCTTGTAGACACTTCATGCAATATCTGCTACCAATTCTCCAAATATTATGTTGAATCTGACACTCATGAACTAATACTTCTCCAACTAAGTACACCATTGAATGTAGGATTCACATAATCGTCCATCCATGTGGTCATATTATACATGTTATCTAGATATTTTCCCTTTAATGGTTCTACATATCTTCTTCCTTCAGTAGGATCCAAAGGCACAGTAACCTTCAAGTCCTATACTTCAAATATCATTTGTCTCTTCTTTAGATCAATGCTAGTCTGGTTTTCAAAGGCCCAATCAATTCCAAGTAGTGTTGGGTAAGGGGTTTTACTATCCACTATCTTTATCACTTCAAAATCAGCCAAGCTACACAGTCCATCAATACTAACACTTACCCATGTCAAACTTCCAGTTTGAACAATCTTATGTTGATTTGATATGCTCAACTAAATGGGCGACTAGATCAACTTCGACTTACCCATCATTTTCTAGGTCTTCTTTGGGATGGCATTCACATCAGAACCTAGATCCAAAATAATATTGTTCATGTTGTAGTTTCCTATCTGCACATTTAGTGGAAACTCCCTATTCATTATCTTCTTTTGGTGCACCTGGTTAACTACTCGGTGTGCGACATGTATCCCTTTCTCTTGAGGACCATGATCGATCATTCCGTGTAGCATACTCAAAGAAGACTCATCCTTCATTAACTATAAACAATTTTTTAGAAAATGTTTCAAATTTCTTACATTGTCAACTTACCTTTCTGAATGGTCATATACTGGTGTCATATCATACATCGATGAGCTATCATACAAAGGTGGCATGGTCGAAGTCAATGTTATCCATTATGATCCTATCACTTCCTTCCTTGCTTGTGTATATGCCTCTTTCTCCTTTATAGGGTCAAACAATGGTTGAGGCTTTTTTGCTTTCTTAACCCACAAGTGGATCTTATTTCCTTGATCTGTCACATCAAGTCTGGTCCTGGTTCATCCACGCGTAATTACTGCTATCTTGGGTTGTTCTTTGCATGCCTCTACTGCTATCATCTGTACATTAGGGTTCCTCTTTTCTTACCACTTTACGATTAGCTATGGGAAATCCTTTGTTGCATGGTCTAGCTGTCTTCAATATGTACATGTCATGCCGGGATTCAGGAAGACTCACGCCATATATCCAGGTTGATTACAATTATAACATATAATTGGTCCTATTCCTCTTTCAAATCCTCCTCTTCTGTGGCCTCTGAACCCTCTTCTTTCTCCTTGATTATAACCTCTTGGAGTATTATACTATAGAGCTCCTCCTTCACATTCTTCTCCCTAGACTCTGTAGGCATCTGCAGTGCACTCTCTCATCAAATAAAATGTGCGACAATCCTTTTATTCATGTTCGACATACTTTCAAAAGTTACAAAACATGTTTCTCACAATACTTTTATACTTTCGCATCAACGGGCAAGCAATAGGGTCATGACCCATCATTTTGAAAATATTGCACCATACCTATGGTGTATTTATAGCTCCTATATTTAAATACTACTGAAAATATGGGCATTCATTCTTATGATGGCCTTCTGTTCTACATGTGACACACCAGACTTCCTCACATTTTTATTTTCCTTTCGCAAGTTCCTGCAATTGAATATTCAACGCTACTAACTACGACTAAACTTGAGCCATCCCCATGTCATTTATCCTACCAGGGATGTTTCTAATTTCATAGAAATATCTAGGGATTTCTATTGTGACACAATCTTCTGTTGTGTCAAAGAAAAGCGTATATGCGGCAACAATCCTGCAATAAACCACTCCCTATATTGTTCATCTGGAATTTGGAATGTCAATCGATCCTTCAGTATCTTAAATCTGTGATCATAGTAACACATTGATTCATTCACTATATGCTTGATCTCCTTCATATCTATAATGCACTGTGACTCAGACTTAGTTTCTTGGAACTCTTTTAATAGATCTTGTCTCACATATGCCAATGTTCTAGTCTATCCCACAGGTGTCATACTTTGATATTTCATGTACCATCGTAATGTGTGGTCTCTGAATGTCATTTCCAATTGTGAAATCTTCACATCATAATCCTGGATATTATTCATAGTCCATATTTTCTCACAAATTAAAAAATTTTGTTCTGGATCTGTTGGCAGCCCCACACGATTTCGTTATTTGAACAAGAAGTTACTTTTCCTGTAGCTTCCTTCACCTCAATCTTGTAAACATTATCATTTTGAGATGATTACTGGATTAGAAAAGATGTTCATTAATTCTTTAAGTTTGCATTTTTCATTTTTTTTTTTATGTTTGATTCATGACTGAAAGCATGAATCAAACATGAAAACCTAGCTTGGTATTATATTTTCTATACAAGGTATTCTTTTTAAGGGTCATAATGCTTATATCCAATCTAAATCCAATACTTGAATGACTTATTTTTGCGTGTTGTGGGTGTTTATATAATTATTATATGGTTAGGTGATTTGTATTTGAATTATGAGGATTTTTGTTTTGATACATTTTAAACCCTTTTGCATACACAATGGTCGTGCTAGTAGTCATGGAAATTAATGCACAACTACTGTACTTTGTACTTAACTCACCTTGCTGGCACAATGCATTAATGTGCCTTTCATTACGGGTATAGGTTTTCGACTTTGTATGTCAGACTTTCATTACTAGGAATGGTAAAGCTTTACGATCAAACCCTCGATGTTCATGCTATGATAATACACAAGATTTTTTTATGGTTTTTTCCCCTTTATCCATTTGGATATGTTCCTATCGATCCTACCATCTAAACCTAAAATTGTTCTGAGTCATCCCTATTACATTCTAGTCACATTTGTTATGGATCCTGTTGTTCGTTTGGATCCAAATGGCTGTCAGACATTGCTATATCATGATGATGCAATTGAAGATTTAAAAATCCAAGGATGGGATGCCTTCCTTAAAATATTTGAAGGCTATAACCTTCAGGTGGCGAAGGCTTTCGCAATTAATTTCGATGGATGCAGAGAAGAAATTGGGGATACCTAGTTAGATTTAACCGAGGGGTTTGTGAGTGAAGCCGTAGGGCTTCCATCCACCGGCAAGAAATGGTTCAAAAACTCAAAAAATGAAGAAGTGCCTTGGAGCCTCTTCATGTTCTCCAGGAAAATCAACTGCTGCGAAAAAGGCATCCCCATATCTTTGGTTAAACCTAGGTGGCATGGCCTGTTGTTCATTGTCAAACAATTCGTGACTTGTGAGGGTTGTTATGGTTTAATTTTCCTCTATCATATATGAATTCTTATGCATTTCATTGGCTTTCAATTAAACATGCCTTTTATCTGTTGAGAAGCCTACATAAAATGTCCAAAAGGTATAAGAGATAGAGTGTTGACTCTAGTCTATTTCATCATGGCTTGATAAAGATTTTGTTGATTCACCACTTGTCAACCGTGGGCGACTGTTGGATGGGTTTTTGATAAGAAATGGTTTTGCTACAACTGCTACTGTAGAAAACCCTATTTTGGGTGAGACACTGATTAAAAAACAGCTTGACATTCCAAGTAATGAACCATACTCTCTTAACAGAAACCCTCTAGATGAGGCAGTGTCAAGTCAGTCTTCACATGATAAAAAGGTTGTTGAATTTGAGGTAAGTGAACCTCCTATGCCTAAATTTGATGTTGGCTAGAATGTCACTATGAAGCTCGATGTCAAAAAATCTTGCAAACAAACAAAACAAAAACGCATAGCCCTAGGGTTTCAGAACAAAAGAGCAGGTCATCTTATTTCAAGAAAATTGAGGAATCAAAACGACTCTCATTTGAGCTCGATCAGTCCGATCGAGCTCACTGAGGTCTCAGACTCCAAAATAGAAGATTTCCTGCCTTTGGAAGATCCAGATTGTCAAATATTTGGTCCTACTGAACCCTATGAATTTGTGACGAACTTGCAACCATGCCTCAAGGGTAAGGAGGGTTTCTATGATACTGGGCTTGGTCAAGTGAAATTAACAGGTAAGTTTGATACAACCATGTTTGATTGTACGCTTCATCAACATATCCTTCCTCCTATACAGTGTGATGTTTGTTTCCACTGGATCAAACAATATTACACTGATATACCCATCCTTCAGGCTCGAATTAAAGCACTCACAACTCAAAGTGAATCACTGAGACAAGAAAATCTCGACCTCAGAGTAAACACAAAGAGGAAAGCTAAATGCCTTAAGAAGACAGGGAACATAGTGATAAAAAACGCAACCAACATTAAAGCAATAATTAATTCTGAACTACCCAACCCATCTTTAGTCAATTGCTGAAATGGTAAAACAATTTTCCTCTTGTTATATTCATGTCATATATTTTAAATTGAATCAGTTTGAAGTTGGATTTTGTTTACTAAGATAAGACTGGCTACAGAATCTTTAGATTCTGTAACCAAGTCATTTTTAAATGAAAAAATTAGAAATTAGTTGTTAATAATTGTCTCACTTATTCTTGTTTCGTTTTTCAGGAAATAGTAGGTCCTGTTGCTGATCATATGGGGAGAACATGTTCGATCATGCATTTGAATGATTAGTATATCCTTTTCTATTTTCTTTGTTAAAACTTTTATTAATTTTTTATAAGAATCAACTCAGTTATGACTGGTTGTTAGCCCTCTATTTTTGTAATATTTTTGATCTCATGAAATCCTATCCTATCCTAGGAGATAGGAAAATGGGATTTCAAATCACTTTAAATACTGTTCATTTTGTAAGTAAAAGACATATTTGCCTAGAACAGATTATGGACAAATGATTTTCGAACTTAATGGAACAACTTCTAACATTTCGGCTTTAGACCAATGTGATTGTTGTCTCATTTATGTTTTGTCTCTCTTATTTTGGAATAGTAATGTGTTGTGTAGCTTTAGTCTCAATGACATGTGATATTCCATTTTATTTGATATTTTAAATGTTGCCTTTAATTTGTTGTTTCAATTAATTATCACTGTGATCATCATATCAATTGTAAGATCGTGATTTTTGTCTGATGTTAGTTGATTGATAATATGAACATTTTACATTAAGATTTATAGTATTGTGGTCGTTCATAATTATAAGATCACTATGTATACTTGTCTATTATTTTGTTCTCATATTTAGGCTGTCAACAAACATCTGGAGTTTGTTCTGGAGGCATCATTATAAGCCTGTCATAGATTTTTCTTACAGGCGGGACAACTGGAGTGTTGGATCGCACAGACACATAGACATGATATAAAAAATAATCTCATGTTAGCTTTATTTCCATTCACTTTCTCTTATTTTACCTATTAGTGAAACAGGAAAATTTTAGATTGGCTTTAACCATCGCTCCATCCTTGTTTCATAACTTAGTTAATTCAAGTTCTTAGATTTATGATTAGAAAACAGAAAATATAAAAATGTGCTTTCTTTATCTACTTCTGAAAACAATTACCTTGACATTAATTTTGCAAAGCTTTCATTAAAACTTGCAACCTGTAAATTTTGTTCATATTTTCTTTTTTGTTTAATATATTTGTAAATAATTAGATTAAAGTTCATAGATTATTATAGTTTTAGTATTATATAGTTTCTTTCTTTTCTTTGTTTTAGGACCTTAGTTGGCTAATGGAGCCATTAAACCTGTCAAAATAGGTTACACCAAATGGCTTGGGTTATTTAGACAACCTCAGACTGGATCTATTCTTCCAGTTCATGGCATGTCAAATTTCCCCCAAACAAATGGCGCTATAAGGAGGGTCTAATTTCAATTGATGGCACGTGGAGGTCGCAAAACTCCTCCCCCACACACTCGCTCCCTTGTCGTAACGCGTAGTCGCTCAGAAAACAATGTTACAATTGAAACAACAAATACCTCAAACGATCATCCTGAGATTCTTGTTGAACCAGAAACACCATCTCCTCAAGGGGCTGATGTCCAAGAAATTGTTCGTCAGTCACTCATAAGGACACATAGTGCCTTAGCCTGTATCAGAAAACTTGGTAGGCCACTTAACCAACCCTTAGATTTCTCGGATATCCAAGAACAACTTGAATGCACTGGTCTACTCTTAAACCCTTTAGGAGATAATATCACCAATCCTATCGAAACACCTACTCTTGGAGCAGGAGGGTTCGGTATCCCACCTTCCCCACCTGGTTCATCTCCATCTTCTTCAGAAGGAGAGTCATCAAACGAAGGAAGTTTCTCGTCTAAATCATCTCAGCCTTTGACACCACCAACACCCATGGCAAACCAAAACAATCTTTCCAGACCTTGGCTCGATCAAGATGTCGTGGTTGTACCTGGACCATAACATCCATTACCGAAGCACCCAGAGAAATGGTTTCCTAAATTTGATCTAGATTCTAAACAATCTGTTGAGGATCACATAAAGAATTTTATGTTGGCCATTAGACTCAGAAGTTTAGAGCATGAAGATGTAGTATGCAAACTCTTCCCTTATACATTTGAGGGCAATGCCTCCACGTGGTATTTCCCCCAACAACTCCAAACCATTGTCTCTTGGGACAAGTTTAAAACCTGTTTCTTAGAGAAGTTTGGAGATGATAAATATCTTGAAGTCTTGGTTATGGAGCTCTCTAGCCTAAAAATGAATATGAAGGAGAAAGTAAAAGATTTTAACCAAAGATTCCTTACGTTAAAGAATCGAATTCCAGCAGGTTCAATGCTCGTTGAAAGTCTAATTGTCGCATATTACACCAAAGCTCTACATAATAACATAGCAATTTGGGTCAAAAGGTCTAAAAAGAGCACACTGTTGGAAGCCTTTGAGGAGGCAAGCCAAATTGAAAAGGATATATTAAGCTTAAAAGACAATCTCAATAGTGAAGCTGAAACAAATTCATCCTCTAAAAAGAAAATAGAAATCCTTACTAGGCCTCCCCAAGCCAAAAGTAAACTTGAAACTTTAGACTTAGAAATCTTGCAAAACTCTTTCCAAAAACTATCAAATCAGGTCGTGGACTTGAAGAGATTAGCCGAGGAGGCATCCTCAAGAAAAGGAAGTTTTAAACCTCCATTCATAAAACCTTTTCCTCCCAATCGGCCAAATCGGACCACTGAAGGTCTCAATTTTGAAAGCTTGTAGTAAGCCTTGCAAACCATTCTAGAAGCACATGATAATTCTACTTCTACCCCTCCTAAAAATTCTAAAGACGTAGATGAGGAAGAAGTAGCAGAAGAAGAGGAATCATCCCCCGATATCTTTGGACACTTCTCTGACAGTATTTTCCAAGCAAATTTTGAAACTGTCCACCCTTATAACACGAGAAGCAAAACATGGAACAAACCTTCTTCTGAAGTAAGTAATAATATATTACCGAAACAGTCAAAGGAAGTTGAAATAAAACAAAATTTAGCTGCCCCAATTTTAGAAAATGATTTAATTGAAGATCGAAAAAAACTAAGGGCTAATATTTATGTTTTCGAGATTTTGAAATTTCCTCTTATTTTGCAGAAAATGTTTCAAAGTATCGTAGAAAACAGTAAGAACAACGATCCTAGTAGCAAGAAAACTGCAGATATTGGTTCTAAAACAGCCAAAAGGATCCCAACTAAAAGGACATATGAACCTTTAGATAAAAGGGATTTAGCTGAAAAAACTGTATCAAATGTAGATAAAACTGTTTCAAGGACATCGACAAAAAATTAGCAGAATTCTGTTGTTAACGCTCATAAAAATGCCCTGCCTTTCTTATTAACCTTTGAAATTTTTAATATGAATGTACATAATTGCATGGTCAATTCCGACACATCATCAAATGCGATGCCTTTATCTGTTTGTCAAAAAATTAATGCAGAAGTTCAACCTTCTAATCTCAAAATCATTCAGCTTGATCAGACAAATGTTAAGGTAATTGGTGAACTTAAGAATGTTCTAGTTAGGTTATCTTCTAATCCTAATGTTCACCAAATTATTGACATCATTGTTTTTGACATCCCTAAATTCTATGGTTTGTTTTTAAGCAAGGAATGGTCCAAACAGCTGCATGGTTACTTTTCCACATACTGGTCTCATTTGTGGCTGCCAGAAAATGGGCAGCCCAATAAAATTAGGATAAATCATGAACGTTATCTCAATCACGCTGTGGCAGATCTAAATGATGCAAATGAACCTTTTACCACATCTACTAATTCATTTGAAATGCAGGGAATGAATACCTTCTTTGGTAACTTCATGACCGAAATTTCTCCTATCCCTAATCCAGGGAAGTAATCAGAAGTTATGACCTATACTCAGTCATAAGCTTTGCCAAGTGTTCCAAACATTGCTGATGAAGCTCAAATCTGGTCACTGTACTTCGACGGATCCAAATCCAAAGAAGGAGTTGAAGCAAGATGCGTACTCATTAATCCCGCGGGTAATAAGACTTTCATTTCATGTCAATTAGAGTTTGAGTGCACTAATAACACCATCGAATACGAAGAGATTGTTTAAGGGCTTAAGAAAGCTTTGGATATGGACGTAAGAAATTTAATGGTATTCGGTGATTCAGAAATCGTGGTCAGGTAGGTAAGAAATTACATACATTGCTTATCACCACATCTGAAAAGTTACCAAACTGAGGTATGTAGTTTAATGCAAAAATTTTCAACTTTTAATATAAATTCCATTCCTAGGCTAAATAATTTGAAGGTTGATTTATTGGCTAACGTCACTTCTAAACTATTGCCCACAGAAGGTATTTCTCCTAATTCGTTTTCAATTGAATTTTTGTTTAGACCGTCGATCTCGGACAACATCACCAATTGGAGAGTGTTTGACGATGACCAACAGATCATCAACTTCTTGCATATGGAGGACACCTTCCAAGGTGCAGTCATTGATGAAGGCACTCACGATGAAAACCTCTGCAACTTCACGGTAATATCATATCCTAGATCTCCTAAATCGACGTTTGATACGGTAAACTCTATTCCTAGATCCGTTGTAAGACTAGAGAGGTTTTATGACTTGCATGATAAATTTAGAGGGTCAATTAATTGTAAAATGAACAGTTCTTCTTTGACTCATGAGATGGTAAATTTAGGGACTAAGGAAAATCCCCAAAATATTAATTTGGGAATGGGATGCTCTGAGCAAGAACGATCTGCTTTTATTAAATTGTTTAAATAATTCAAAGACGTTTTTGCATGGATGCATGATGATTTGAAAACATTTGATCCTAATATAATACAACATGTCATCCCCGTGAAACCACAAAATCAACCTTTTCAGCAGAAATTAAGAAAGATGCACCCCAAATTGGAACCCACTATCAAAAAAGAACTAAATAAATTACTAAATACAAAGATAATTTTCCTGGTAAGACACACACAATGGGTGTCTAATCTAGTTCCTGTAAGGAAGAAAAGTGGTGAAATTTGATTCTGTGTCGACTTTCGTAATTTGAACCGAGCATCTAATAAAGATAACTATCTCGTTCCTCCAAAGGAACAAATTCTTCAACATGTATCCAGTTCAAAAATACTATCTCTGTTAGATGGTTTTTCAGAATACAACCAGGTCCTCATGTCTCCCTCGGATCAACTTAAAACCACTTTTTGTACTCCATGGGGGACTTATGCCTACAGAAAGATGCCTTTTGCGATTATAAATGCTGGGGCCACTCTCCAAAGAGAAATGGACATTTTTTTTCGTGGTCTCATAAATCAATCAGTAGTGGTGTATCTCGATGATGTTGTCATTTTCTCTAAAACCAAGAAATATCACTTGTCTCACCTTAGGGTTGTCCTAGAATGATGCCACATGTATGGAATATCTCTCAACCCTAAGAAATCAGTATTTGCAGTAGAGCAAGGAAAATTACTTGGGTTCATAGTGTCCAAATACGAAATGATTATCGATCCCGAAAGAACCCAAGCTATTGCCAAACTCCCCCATCCCTCATCCAAATTATCCATGCAATCCTTTTTAGGAAAAATTAATTTCGTCAGAAGATTTGTCCCAAGTTTCTTAGAAATGGTAAGACCTTTACAGAATTTAATTAAAAAGGATGTTCAGTATTGTTGGGGACCCCAAGAAAGTCAAGCTTTTGATTCTATTAGAAAATAAATAATAGAAGCTCCTTCCTTGATGAGTCTTGATTTCTCTCGGGATTTCACTATTTACACTTTCGCCTTCGACCGATCTTATGTTGTTGCATTAAAACAAAAGAATGTTGAAAGCAAAGAAATACCCATTGCCTTCATGAGATCAGCTTTCAAAGGGGCATAGTTGAATTACCCAGTTGTAGATCAACATGCATATGTTGTTTTTAAAGCAGTGAAACACTTCCAGTCGTATCTGCTGAAATCTAGAACTAAAGTCATCGTTCCTTACCCAGCTTTAAGAAACTTGTTAGTACAAAAGGAATTGGGTCAAAAATGGGAAAATTGGATGATGTTGTTACAAGAATATGACCTCGAAATAACTCCTGCACAAATTGTTAGAGGTCAAGACCGATGTAAACTAGTGGCTAATTTAGTTGACAGATATGAAAGTTAAATTAACATCTCAACTATAAATCAACACAACGAGAAACAAATCAATTGTACACAAGTTGTTGTTAATTATTGGTATGATGATATTAAATTTTATTTAACACATGGATATGTTCCTCGCTATCTTGATCCTAAAAAAAGAAGATCGCTCAGGTTAAAATCTACATCTTTCCAGTTAATAAATTATGTATTGTTTCGAAAGAATTTTGACGGTGTTCTTATGCACTGTTTGGAAAAGGAAGAATAAAAAAAAGTACTATCTGAACTTCATGCAGGTGAAGCTAGTGGACACTTCGATGGAGACACCACTGCTCACAAAGTGTTAAGAGCTGGGTACTATTGGCCCATTTTGTTTAAATATGCCCACACTCTCTGTCGTAAATTTATAATTTGCCAAAAGGTTGCAGGACGGGTCAAGAAGGCAACATTTCCTTTGTAGCCTGTCATTGTAGATTTTCCTTTTCAATAATGGGGTCTTGACATCATAGGACCGATTAATCCTTCTTCTTCACAGTAACATAAGTATATTATTACAACAGTGGATTATTTTACCAGATGGGCCGAAGTTGTACCTTTGAAAGTGGTAAACACGAATCAGGTAGTATCTTTCCTTAATTCTCATATCATTACTCGATTCGTCATTCCTGAATGTTTAGTATTTGATAACGCATATTATTTATCATCCCTGGATATGAATGTGTTTTCCTTAGAGAAATGGATTAAATTGAAATATTCTTCCAGCTACTGCTCCCAAGGAAATGGTTTAGCATAATCAACAAACAAAAATTTGATCAAAATCATTAAGAGGACAGTTTCTGAAAACCACAAGAACTGGCACAATGCACTATTTAATGCACTCTGGGCTGATAGAGTGATAGAAAAAATCTCTGTTGTTAATTCCCCTTTCTTTCTTGTCTACGGGAGAGAAACAATCCTACCTCCTCATGTTTTACTTCCATCTTTGCAATTATTGCAGAAATTCCAAGAAGAGGTATGTCCTCCTCTGGATCAACATCAACAGATTGTAAAAATATGGTTTGATTCAAACTCTTCTTTAGATAGGAACTTTGAGGTAGGAGACTTGGTTCTCAAATGGGATAAGCCCCACGAGGGAAATAGGGAACACACCAAATTCCAGAATCTCTGGTTGGGACCGTTTGTAATTTCTGAAAAAATGGGTCCCAACTCTTTCCGTCTGCACAATTTGGAGGGATAGCCAGACACTTTCCCAGTGAATGGCCAAGCTCTCAAAAGGTATTTCTCCTGATAATTCCATATGCACCTCTCTGTACATATTTTTATGCTTTAATTTTCTTTTTGTCTTTTAATTTTGGTTCTTTTCATTTTGCTTTGTTTTCACTGGTTTCTGAATAAATTATGTCTAGGTCACCACTTAGTTCATGAAAGGAAACCAGAAGTCTCATCATAAAGCAATAGTCGAGGTCATTTCAAATCATTAGTGTTGTAAATTGCTCAAACTCAGACTAGCAAAGGAAACTTTCTGTTCAAAATAGTCTTCCTAGTTTCACTTTATAATCACGAGAAGATACAATCATCATTAAAACTCTTTACGTTGTCCCTGTTTTTAAAGAAAACAGCTCAATTATGCCTTCCTGTCCTTGAAAATTTATTCTTATCAAAAAACTAAGTTCATATCATGATGAAGGTCGTCAAGCGAAAAATTAAGTTGGAAAATATCAAGTGTTTCGAAGTCTGAAATTTTCAGCATCACCCCGCTCTCTTGAAGATCATAAAGTTTATGTCAAATTGTAAATAACTTCTAGAGAGTTGAAAGCACTACAAGGTGTGGGAAGTGTTTGTAAACCCACCGAGATACTGAATAGGTATGTAGGCAGTGGGTAAATGCATGCATGATGCCAAGGAAAATTAGTCGAGGCACTGAACAGGCCTGCTGGCAGCGAAGCAATGTCGGGTTCAAGAAAATTATCAGGTATAAATTTTTGGTATTAATCGTAAAATGTCCTTCACCTTGAATTGATAATTCTTGGATAGGGTAGAGATTTCATAGTGGGTTAATGGACATCCCTGTCGAGGCTATGGATGCCTGTTGGCAGTAGCGGCCCTGTCAATAGTATTGGAGTCATTTGCTTAAACATCGCTTCACTCGTAATTAAAACTTGTTACCGAATTGCGTTTGGACAAAAGCACATATTACACTAGACTGTGTAATTTTTTTTATTTTGATCGGGATAATTGACTTGTTGTCGAATGTTCTTTAATTTTTCAATCATTCTGATCTGTACTAAAATGAACTCTCTGGTGATGCAGAGATAACTGGTTCGGCCAATAAGTCGCCATTGTTGCAGCACCACACGATTTCTTTATTTGAACAAGAAATTACTTTTCCCATAGCCGCCTTCACCTTAATGTTGTAAACATTATCATTTTGAGATGATTATTAGATTAGAAAAGATGTTCATTATTTCTTTAAGTTTGTGTTTTCATTTTGTTTTATGTTTGATTCATGACTGAAAGCATGAATCAAACATGAAAACCTAGCTTGGCATTATATTTTCTATACAAGGTATTATTTTTAAGAGACATCATGCTTATATCCAATCTAAATCCAATACTTGAATGACTTATTTTTGGGTGTTGTGGGTGTTTATATAAATATTATATGCTTAGGTGATTTGTATTTGAATTATGAGGATTTTTGTTTTGATACATTTTAAACCCTTTTGCATACACAATGGTCATGCTAGTAGTCATGGAAATTAATGTGCAACTATTGTACTCTGTACTTAACTCACCTTGCTGGCACAATGCATTAACGAGCCTTTCATTACGGGTATAGGTTTTCGACTTTTTATGTTAGACTTTCATTACCAGGAATGGTAAATCTTTACGATCAAACCCTCGATGTTCATGCTATGATAATACATAGGCTTTGTTATGGTTTTTTCCCCTTTATCCATTCAAATATGTTCCTATCGCTCCTACCGTCTAAACCTAAAACGGTTCCGAGTCATCCATGTTACATTCTAGTCACATTTGTTATGGATCCTATTGTTCTTTTGGACCCAAATGGTTGTCAAGCATTGCTATATGACGATGATGCAATCGAAGATTTAAAAAGCCAAGGCTGGGATGCCTTCCTTAAAATATTTGAAGGTTATAACCTTCATGTGAGGAAGGCTTTCACACGTACTTTCGATGGATGCAAAGAGAAAATTGGGGATACCTAGTTAGAGTTAACCAAGGGGTTTATGAGTGAAGTCATAGGGCTTCCATCCACCAGCAAGAAATGGTTCAAAAACTCAAAAACTGAAGAAGTGCCTTGGATCCTCTTCATGACCTCTAGGAAAATCAACTGCTACGAAAAAGGTATCCCCATCTCTTTGGTTAAGCCTAGGTGGCATGGCTTGTTGTTCATTCTCAAACAATTCGTGACCTATGAGGGTTGTTATGGTTTAATTTTCCTCTATCATATACGACTGCTTATGCATTTCATTGGTTTTCAATTAAACATGCCTTTTTATCTATCGAGAAGCCTGTGTAAAATGTCCAAAATGTATAAGAGACAGAGTGTTGAATCTAGTCTATTCCATCATGGCTTGATAAAGATTTTGTTGATTCACCACTTGTCAACCGTGGGTGAATGCTGGGATGTTTTTTTATAAGAAATGGTTTTGCTACAACCGTTCCTGTAGAAAACCCTATTTTGAGTGAGCCACTGGTTAAAAACTAGCTTGACATTCCAAGTAATGAACCTGACTCTCTTAACAGAAACCCTCTAGACAAGGCAATGCCAAGTCAGTTTTCACATGAGCCAAAGGTTGTTGAATTGGAGGTAAGTGAACCTCCTATGCCTAAATTTGATGTTGGCCAGAACATCACTATGAAGCCCGATGTCAAAAAATCTTGCAAACAAATGAAACAAAAATGCACAGTGTTGGCCCTTGGTTAGAGAAAGCAAGAAAAGAACAAGGGAGAAAATGAAAAATGAGAACTTCGCAGAAGACATAGTGACTGTTACTGGGTCAAAGTGAGAAAAAGAGCAGAAAAGACAAAGCGAAGCCCAAGAAAGCAAGTTGTTAGACAAGGATATTGAGGATGGCAGGTCAGCAAGAAAGATGGACCGTGGATGACTTAGCAAGCAGAAAAATCCACCGTTAGATGCTTTGGAGCACCGCGCGAGAAGGAAGGAAAGACAAGTTGGCAAAGCCCTGAAAACGTGGGTCAAGTTGAACTAGGGTTTTAGACACCTAAAGTTTTGGTATCTAGGGTTTTAGACACCTAGGTTTCGACCTAAGGATGCCAGTGAATGATTGTAATGTATAAATAAGAACCTATATGAAGGAAGAGGGTTGGTTTGAGTTTTTGTGATCTAGTTGTACTATTTTGGCCTGAGTGATTATTGTTGTGAGAGAGAGAAGAGCTGAGTACGAGGGCCTTCTATATTGTAATATCTTCAGCTGGGTGCGAAGATAAACCCTACAACTGGGTGAGCAGGGAGGGGAGAGATCGAGAAAAGAAGAGAGAAAATATGCTGGCTAGGAGCGCAAATCAGAACTGTGTGCTTCATCTTAATATATTATAAAGCATAGTTCTATGGAAGTATCCCTAGAGAGAGGGTGAACCACGTATATTTTGTGTTATGTGTGATTGATACTCTATTCTTGTCATTTGATACACTCTTATTGCATTACTGTGGTAGATCTGATAAGATGTGTGGAATAGATCTAAGCTGATAAGTGATATATACATGTTGTATTGTTCTAGTGTTGGATCCACTTGTTCATTCCCTTGGTTGTAGACATCTCTGTCCTACATCCCCCCCATATTTGATTTGGGTGATACTGCATCTTCTTCGTAGGTGTAGCCAAAAGGGACAATAGTTAGGGATTGTTGGTGCGCTCTTGGAGATGAACTGTGGGTCTGCCCCTATGCCAACAAATGTTTTCATTGTCAGGACAAGAATCTTCTTGAGGGAATGTCAAGGTGGTTCCCATCAAAGATAAAGATTCAGAAGTGGATAGAGGATCAAGAGAATGAATTCACTAAAGCCCGGAACAAAAACCCTAATCTTGGTATAGAGGATTGGTTGGAGAGATATATATTTACTGATATACATGAGAGTTTCTTCAGAGGAATCCAACAAGAGATATATGAGTGGTTAGCTAGGTTAGCAAATACCCAGTTTTAGATCATACCTAGACCTCCTGTAGTTTGGACGTCGGCGCTGATCAAAAAGGTCAAGAGAGTTGATAACGCAGTATCACGAGCAGTAGATCATTGGTTTGATAGACCCTTTGGAGGGTACATCACCAAGTTTGTTGTTGACAGAGTAGAGTCATATAGCTAAGACGAGATATATTTATTCAAGGGACCCAGAGGAAAATTCTTACTTTCTGAAGTTGAGAATCAAGATGCTATTGCATGGGAAGAACATCTTGAAGATACAATAAATTGGTCGGATTTGAAAAAGACAATGTTCAGGAATTCGGATAGTGACAGCGACACAGAGGCTGGACATATGCACAGTGGAAAAGTGTTCAGATAAGTTCACCTTGCAAACTTACTCAAGCAGAACTACGGGGATGAGGGATTCTGTAGTGGAGAAGAGGTAGATCTAACAGACGAGGAGCATTCAAAACCTGTTGGGACAGAGGAAGGGAAAGATGAAGAGCTTTGTCACGATGAGCCAGAGACTTCAGAAACTATGAAAACCATTGAAGTAAGTACTATTGTCCCTCCTGTTGATTCAAAAACACTAAGCAATCAGAATAGTCAGAGTCACCAGTGTCCTCAGAGTACTATTACTAGCAGTTCAACATATACTCAGACAGGAAACCTAGGCAGCTCTATGGTAGATGAGATGAGACTCCCTATCTTTAGGGGAGATGGGTCTGAAGACCCTGATCAACACTGGTTCCTATGTGAAGTTGTATGGAATATTAATAATGTCACCGACAAGGTTGTTAAAAGAACCCAATTTAGCACTACCCTAAGGGACTGCGCACTGAGTTGGTACATGAAGCTTGTCCAAGGAATTGCACAGCCTAAGCCACTAAATGAGATCAAGAATGATTGATTGCAGAGTTCAAGAAAACCAAATCAAAGTCACAATGTATTATAGAGATGAAAGAGATCAAGTAGAAGGTAGTCGAACCTGTTTGGGAATTTGATCAGATATTCAAGACTTTAACAGTTCGATTGACTTTTCAGATCCTAGATGAACAGAACAAATAATGGTTCATTGCTGCTCTCTTACCACACATCAGAGTTCCTATGATGCAACAGAAGTTTCCTTCGCATGCTAAGGCATTGAAGATCGCCATGAAGCTATAATCATCCCCTATGGGAGAATCCAGTTCAGGTATGAGACAGATCTTGAGTAAGCTAACTAGTTTGTCTCTGCAAGTCGAAGATATGAAAAAGGATAAGGGAAAATATAAAAGAGAAGACATATGGTGTGTCATATGCAGATCAGAGGGCCATGATAAGGAAAATTGTCCCCTATTCCATGAATACTCGGCCTCTTGAGCTCTGATTCCTTTGAAGAAAGTCACCTTAACCTGGTGCGAGGTATGTCGAAATAGACATCGCCCTGGTGAGTGCTATTACATGCAAAAGTACGTTCAGACTCCTACAAAATTGTATTTCACATTTTGTAAATCTGTGGGACATGATGATAGAGATTGTAGGGATTACGATCTCATGCATGAAAGGTCAAGAGACATATACAAAATTCCAGGTGAATTACAGCAAGAAGAAAACACTACGTAGCACAACTCCCCTAGGAGAGGAAAATTCAATCCTTGTGGTGGATTCAGAGGACAAGGATGAGGAGGAGGTATGGGTCGAGGCTGAGGACAAATAATCTGTTATAACTGCACATAACCAGGACACCTAGCAAAGGACTGTCAAAACCCTTGTACCACTTGCAGCTACTGCAACTCCTTTGAGCATGTTATCAAGGAATGTCCAGCATTGTTGGCTAAGCTTCAGGAAAGAGGAGGACCTCAGCAAAACCTGGAAGTGCAATTGATATATGCTAAACCTCATGGAGAAGATCCCAGAGTCGCTATTATCACTAGAGGAGGTGTTGTTATAGGAGAAGATTGACTGATCCAAGGAAAGACTACATAATACTCAGGAATCAGGAAAGTTGCATAGAAGACCCAAACCTTTGATGCAAATAAAGAAAGACAAATATTTGAGGAGGCAAGAAAAGAGTTCAAATCAGATCAAGGCTCTTCATAAAATACATGGCTAGAAGTAAGAGAATATGGAATGCCTCAGGCATTTAATGAGTCTGATTCGCCAAGAGAAGGAAAAGAGGTAAGCAAGCTCATGGAATTTCTATATAATTGTATTAAGTTGATTCAAGATGAAAGCGTTGTACAAGAGCTACAAAGTTTAATCAGGTAGTATGAACTAGGAAAGATAGACCCCTTACTGAATAGGGAAGTACACCAAATCGCTAAGAAGAGAAGTACAAACAAGGAATTACACTTGAATGCTCAAATAGGTGAATATGATATAGACTATGTGGTCCTCGACTTAGGATCGGAGGTCAATGTCATGACAAAGAAAACTTGGGCATTGATGGGAAAACCGAAGTTGATCTGTTCCTTATCAGGCTTAGGATGGACAATCAACAAGTTGTCAGTCCCTTTGGATGATTGGAACATGTCCATGTGGACTTCGACGGAGTAAGAACATTTGTAGATTTTGAGGTAATTGAGATAGTTGATGAAAATTGTCCTTACCCTGCGATGTTAGGAATTGATTGGGCTTTCAATAAATCCACTGTGGTTGATATAAAGAAAATACATATGAATTTTGAAAGAGATGGCCTTAGGGTCATTGCACCTTTATATCTAGATGAAGGTCAGCGATACACAGAACCTATCAGAGAAGAAGACCACGCATATGAACTGGAAAACATATACAAATTAACAGTCAGACATAATGATTACATTAATCCTACGACTGATAGAAACTTAATCTAGCGAAGTGACAATGCATGTTCATCAGACTCAGAAGAAGCATTGGAGAACTGGTAGAATAAGATGTTTGAAGTATCTACAAGAAGATGTGCTAGATTAACTAGAGAAGTTTGTTGGATCAACACAACAGTAAGTAACTTACCCACCTTTGATGGTCTAAATCCTTTAGAAACCTTCTTGTCAGACTTTGAAGAAAGTGTACCAATACAACAAAGATTTTTGGCAATGGATGAGGCCCTAAAAGCAACCCTAGTAAGATGGTGGGGGACACACAAAAACAACATTGCAGACTGGGTACAATGTCATACCTTGATGACAGTGCGATTCTCAGCACAAGTGGAAGGTTGCAAAGTTTGGTACAAAGGTCGAAGATGCCCAAAGGACCATGTGCGAAGCTGCGAGAAATCCTAGAGAAACGTTCCTCAAGAACAATGCGTACACAAATTCATCAACACACTAGACACGACACCTATCAACTGGTACCTTCAAGCAGAGTTGTGCCTCATCACTATAGATTGGAAAGGTATGACTCAGAATTTTATAACCACCTTCTTATTTGAAAGTCAATATCCTTCATTAGATCAAGCATTATAGATTTTGAGACAGAAATTATTTGAGGAGGCATCTAGCCTTCCTTTGGAACAAGAAGAGGACGAATGGACTACGCCTCTCCAGAAACTACAAGGATGTTACAACATCAATGTTGATGAAGATGATGATCCGAGGAAGATGAACATCGCAGAAATAGAAGGCCAGAGAGATGTGGAAGGACCAGGAGTCGATTTACCATTCATTGGACAACCAATCAAGATTAAGAAGGTCAATATTGGAATAGAACATACCCCAAAGCTTGCTAGTGTTGGAGATTATTGGGATGCTACTACCATTGACAAGATTACGGAACTACTGCACGAGTATCGGGACTTGTTTCCAACCAATTTCACTGATATGAAAGGAATTAAAGGACCTATGGGAGAGATGAGGATCCCTCTGAAACCAGATTCAAGACCAGTCAAACAAAGACCCTACAGATTGAACCCTAAATATAAGGAGAAAGTGAAGATTGAGCTCAACAAAATGTTGGAAGCAGGGATTATAGAACCTGTCAAAGAATTGGAGTGGATCAACCCTATGGTACATGACAAAAAGATAGGAGAGATCATGATCAGTGTAGATCTCAGGAAGTTGAATGATGCATGTTTGCATGACCCCTTCCCGACGCCATTCACTGACGAAGTGTTATATAATGTGGGAGGCCAAGAAGTATATTCTTTTATAGATGGATTTCCAGGATACCATCAGATCTGGATTGCCAAGGAAGATCTCCACAAGACCACATTTGCAATAGAATGGGGGTCCTATTAGTATACAGTAATTCCATTTGGATTGAAGAATGCCCCAACTATCTTCTCCAGGGTGGTGGTCAAAGCATTCAAGGAGTTCTTGCATAAATTTATAGAAGAATATTTTGATGATTGAACTGTTTTTAGCTTATTGAAAAATCATATTGAATGTCTAAGGCTAATGTTGGATAAATGTAGGTAGTGAAAATTGATTTGAATCTGAAGAAGTGCATCTTCTTCTCACCATTTGGAGTGTTGTTAGGACATATTGTATGCAAGCAGGGATTGCTAGTAGATCCATCTAAAGTTGCCATTATAGTGGATATACCCCCTCCAACTTCATTCAAACAGTTGCACACTGCTCTGGGACACATAGGATACTACAAGAAGTTCATTAAGGGATATGCCCAAATTACAACACCCATGGAGAAGCTTTTGAATAAATAATGTCAGTTCAGTTGGACAGAAGAATGTTAGCAGAGCTTCGACACACTGAAATAGAAAATGGTTACTATGCCTATTCTGGTCTTTCCAGATTGGAGCAAGGAATTTCACGTACATGTTGATGCATCTTCCATTGCCTTGGGAGCAGTGTTAGAACAACCTGGTGAAGGAGATATTGATCATCCATTATCTTTTGCTAGCAGGAAGCTATCAACTGCACCACTACTGAGCGAGAAGGGTTAGCCATGGTGTATGTGCTACAGAAATTCTGCCACTACTTGTTGGGAGGGCACTTTAAAATGTTTATTGATCACTCTGTGTTGAAATACCTAGTCAACAAGCCAAAGGTGGGGGGGAGAATAGGTAGATGGCTTCTATTATTTCAGGAATATGACTTTGAGATCATAGTAAATCCAGGAAGAATGAACAAAGGCCCTGACCACTTGTCAAGGTTGGAACATGGTGAAGAGTCGACCAATTTTGAGGATGCATTGTCGGATGCACAACTGCTAGCCATTAGAAATATTGATGACCACTTCATAGAAATTGTCCAGTTCCTGTCAACAGGAATGGAACCTAGTGAGTATACGATTCCCCAGAAGAAACAACTAGTAGTGTGCGCTGCAGACTTCTCACTTATAGCAGGATAGCTATATAAGATGAGACCTGATGAGATACTAAGAATATTTTTTATGGAGGCAGAGCGACAATTTATCCTCGCAGAAGCTCATGAAGGCATCGCAGGAGAACATTATCTAGGGAAAGAGACTACGCAGAAGGTTCTAAGAGCTGGCATTTGGTGGCCTACCTTACATAGAGATGCTAAAGACTGTTTCAGAGCCTGCAATGTATGCCAAAGAGTTGGAAAACTGTCCAGAAGAGATGAAATTCCATTAGCACCACAGGTGACCCTACAAGCATTTGAAAAATGGGCCATTGATTTCGTGGGACCTATAAACCCCCCAGGAAAGCGCACAGGAGAAAGGTACATCATTACTGCAACATAATACTTGACCAGATGAGCTGAAGAAAGAGAAGTTAAGGACTGTAGTGGAACTACAGCTGCGTGCTTCATATTTGAGGACATCATATCCAGGTTTGGATTCCCAAATATCCTTATGAGTGATCAAGGCACACATTTCATAAATAAAACTGTTGAAGCCCTGACTGAGGAATTTGCAGTCCGCCATCAGAAGATCACACCCTACCATCCACAAGAAAATAGGACAGTGGAAGCATTCAACAAGATCTTGGAGACAACGCTGATGAATATTTGTAGTGTGAACATGGATGAATGGGATTTAAGAGTACCAACAGTACTTTGGGCCTATAGAACCACCTGTAAGAAACTAACAATGTAGACTCCTTTCAAGTTGGTGTATGGCCTCGAATTCATTGTCCCAATGGAATTCCTGGTACCAAGCTTAAGAATTGTTTCCTTTATAGATATGGATGACACTGGCGTTGTTCAAGAGAGGCTTGCTCAACTAGTCGAATTGGAAGAAGACAGATTTGTTGCAGGATTTCATCAGCAAGTACATAAGGAAAGAGAGAAGGCCTACCATGACAAGCACATCAAGAAGAAGGCTTTTAGACAAGGTGATGTAGTACTGTTATATGACAGTAAGTTCATCAAGCATCCTGGGAAGTTTAGAACACATTGGCTTGGGCCATATGATGTCTCTTATGTTACATAAGGGGAAGCTGCGCAGTTGAATACCTTGAAGGGAGAATGGAAGGAAGGATTAGTGAATGGGAGCCAGCTGAAGTTGTACTATGACAACAAGCTACCTCGTAGCTCTAAGTAAAAGCATAAGGAAAAGGTTCTAGGTACCAGGTGTGGTTGAAACTGGGTACCAGACACAAAAAAGAAATTGTGCACAGGGAAGGAGAGGACACATAGAGTAGAAAGAAAAGGCTACACTACGCAGTATGAAGTCAAAGTAAAACATAAGATTCAGATATGAAATTCCTTGGGATGAGTCATAGGTGAGTGTTGGGGGCATGTTGGCCCTTGGTTAGAGAAAGAAAGCAAAGAACAAGGGAGAAAAGGAAAAATGAGAACTTCGCGGAAGACACGGTGACTGTTATCGGGTCAAAGTGAGCAAAAGAGTAGAAAAGATGGAGCGAAGCCATAGAAAGCAAGTCGTTAGACGAGGAGATCGAGGATGACAGGTCAGCAAGGAATAAGGACCATAGATGACTCAGCAAGAGGAAAAATCCACCGTCAGATGCTTTGGAGCACTGCGCAAAAAGGAAGGAAAGACAGGTTGGCGAAGCCCTGAAAATGCGGGTCAAGTTGNCCTAGGGTTTTAGACACCTAGGGTTTTGGTATCTAGGGTTTTAGACACCTAGGTTTCGACCTAAGGATGTCAGTGAGTGATTGTAATGTATAAATAAGAACCTATATGAGGGAAGAGAGTTGGTTAAATTTTGTGTGATCTAGTTGTACTATTTTGTCCTGAGTGATTATTGTTGTGAGAGAGAGAAGAGTTGAGTATGAGGGCCTTTTTTATTGTAAGATATTCAGCTGGGTGCAAAGATCAACCCTACAGCTGGGTGCACAGTGAGGGGAGAGATTGAGAGAAGAAGAGAGAAAATATGTTGGCTAAGAGCACAGATCAGAAATATATGCTTCATCTTAATATATTATAAAACACATATATGTGGATGTAGCCCTAGAGAGAGGGTGAACCACGTATATTTTGTGTTATGTGTGATTGATACTATGTTCTTTTCATTTGATACATTGTTATTGCATTACTGTGGTAGATTTGAAAAGATGTGTGGAATAGATCTAAGATGATAAGTGATATATGCATGTTGTATTATTCTAGTGTTGGATCCACTTGTTCATTCCCTTGGTTGTAGACATATATGTCCTGCAACCCCCCCATAGTTGCTTCGGGTGAGACTGCATCTGCTTCATAGGTATAGCCGAAAGGGCCAGTAGTTAGGGCTTGTTTATACGCCCTTGGAGATGAACCCTGGGTCTACCCCTATGCCAACACATAGCCCTAGGGTTTCATATTAAAAGAGTAGTTCGTCTTATTTCAAGAAAATTGAGGAATGGAAACGACGCTCATTTGAGCTCGATCGGCCCAATCGAGGTCAATGAGGTATCAGACTCCGAAATAGAATATTTCCTAGCTTTGGAAGACCCGGATTGTTAAATATTTGGTCCTATTGAACCTTATGACTTTGTGACGAAATTGCCACCATGCCTCAAGGGTAAGGAGGGGTTCTTTGATATTGCGCTTGGTCAAGGGAAAATAATAGGCAAGGTTGATACAACCATGTTTGACTGTACGCTTCATCAACATATCATTCCTCTTGTATAATGTGATGTTTGTTTCCACTGGATCGAACAGTATTACATTGATATACCCATCCTTCAGGCTCGGATTAAAGCACTCACAGCTCAAAGTGAATCACTGAGACAAGAAAATCTCGACCTCAGAGTAAAATCATATAGGAAAGATAAACGCCTTAAGAGGACAGGGAACATAGTGATAAAAAAATGCAACCAGCGTTAAAGCAATAATTAATTCTGAACTACCCGACCCATCTTTAGTCAATTACTGAAATGGTAAAACAATTTTCCTCTTGTTATATTCATGTCATCTATTTTAAATTGAATCGGTTTGAAATTGGATTGTATTTGCTAAGATAAGACTGGCTACAAAATATTTTGATTATGTAGCCAAGTCATTTTTAAATGAAAAAAATAGAAATTAGTTGATAATAATCGTATAACTTATTCTTGTTTTGTTTTTCAGGAAATAGTAGATCCTGTTGTTGATCATATGGGGAGAACAAGTTCGATCATGCATTTGAATGATTAGTATTTCCTTTTCTATTTTCTTTGTTAAAACTATTATTAATTTTTTAGAAGAATCAACTCAGTTATGAGTGGTTGTTAGCCCTCTATTTTTGTAATATTTTTTATCTCATGAAATCCTATCCTATCCTAGGAGATAGGAAAATGGGATTTTAAATCACTTTAAATACTATTCATTTTGTAAGTAAAAGACATCTTTTCCTG
>JASDQU010102516.1:107767-119436 GCA_032191745.1 Picea mariana
AGGGTCTTGTATCAACCACCAAGGAACACATCCAAGGATCAATCCAAGCACTAAGCAAGGATTCCTTGGAACACATCCAGGGGCCCTAGAACACATCTAGGGTCTTGTATCAACCACCAAGGAACACATCCAAGGATCAATCCAAGCACTAAGCAAGGATTCCCTGGAACACATCTAGGGACTTATAATAGCTTGGTCTCAGACCAAGAACCCCAGTCATATACTGGGGGCCCTATTAAGGGTCTTTTGTCATGGCACTGACTGATTTGTCCCAAACCAAATACCCCAGGAGTGCACTGGGGGCCCTAGATTTCGTCTAGGGTCTTAGCCATTCTTCAGGAGAAATGGCTCTCGCAGCTGTTATAAATTTAACATAGGGAGTAAGAGAATTTACACCCCTAGGGATCTTGTTGATCCAACTCACACTTCTAAGACTCCATTCACCCATTTTTAAAGGCACTAATGTGAAATTTTTGCATTGGAGAAATAAATTGTTTGCCTTGGTAAACATTATTTAGTAAGATATCAATCTTGTTCAAGTTGGATTTTTTTCTACATGTTATAAGCATTCTTGTGCCCTAAGGGCATTCTCTTTAGGCCAAACAATCTGCTGTTGTAATAAGTTTAATGCTACAGCCATTAGGGCTGCAGCAAACCCTAAACACTTTCTTGAATAACTCACAATTCAACCGTCGGAATTTACTAAAAATTTGCCAACACAATCTACTAACCCTCGCACAATTGTTGGCTGGATTGTTGGCAAGTTTTGGTGGTTGAACTCTTTGATGTAACAACTTGTATGCTACAGCCATAAGGCTGCAACTATATCTCTGCAAGACTATTTTATTACAGCCTTTTTTCATGCTAAAGTCTTTCTCTTTCATACTTGAGTTAACTAGTCATTGTTAGCTTGTCTCTTGCAATCTTAACTAGACTTTTAGCATCTTTATTTGCAGCTCTTATTATCTTTTTGTTGCTGATATATATTACTGTTTATTGCTGCAATTAGGGACAGCAAGATTAACTTGCTTGTCCAACATAATATTGGGCTTGTATCTTCATTTTCCTTGTGTCTCGGGCAGGTACAATCACCACTTGGAAAGTCTACTACGTTGTGGCATATCTTCTACCGTCTATGAGACTCTTTTCAAGCCCTTCTTACCTTCCATCATTGACCGATAGGGGGAATCCTCTTCATCTCTTCATCTTCCATCTCATTTCCCCTAGGGTCACCGGGATTCTCCCTTGAAGTGATTACTTCATCTCTGAAGTAACGGGAATACCTGCCTAAGGTGACAGTGGGTAGGTGTTCTCTTAGTTGTCGCCATTTTGTGGTTGGGTCGGCTTTGCCCAACCTACAACTTGTGCGATAACAGGTACTTCATTTGCAAGATGGCTTATTGTAGTATGTACAAATTTGATAAGCTTTGTATACCACAAGGTGGAGTGTGCCAGTCTCTTTTGAGAGAGGCACATTATACTTTATATGATGGACACTTTGGCAAGCGAAGACTCTTCATCACTTGTAACACTTCTTATATTTGCCTCATATGCACAAAGATGTTCATCATTTTCTAAGGCATCGTGTATTTTACTGTAGGTCCAAATCTTCTAATCATAAGTTGGATCTCTCTTGCTCCTTGCATATACCATCATGTCCTTCGGAAAGTATTTTTGTGGACTTAGTCAATGGCTTTCTTATGACCATTGACCGCTAGGAATCATGATTGCATTTTTGTGGTTGTTGACAGATTCAACAAAATGGCTAAGTTTATGCTACACACTAAGTCCTCGCCTGTTAGTCACTTAGCCCAACTCTTCTTTGATCATGTTTGGCATCATTTTGGTCTCCCTACCAATATTGTCTTAGATCAAATTCAAGATTTGTTAAACATTTTTGGAGGTCCTTATGATAATTGTTGGGTACCTACTTAAACTTTTCAACATCTTTCCATCCATAGTCTAATGGTCAAACTGAACTAGTCAATAGTACCCTTATCCACTCCCTTAAGATATTCAGTAAGTCCCAACTCCTCTCCTTCAAAGTGGGATTTGAGTCTAATTCACATAGAACATGCCAACAATAAGGTTGTCTGTTCTTCCACCTCTCATTCCCCCTTTGAAGTTTGTCTTGGTTTTCATCCTTTGGCCTCTTATAAGATGACTCTTTCTTTGCCTTTGCCTACTACTCCACATTCGAAAAAAGAATAAGCAAAGGCTCACGTTTTTGTCAAACATTTACAATGCTCTAATACCCTATGAGGAACGCTCTTCAAGACAAATAAATACACAATGCTCTAGAGATTAGAGCGCAGAGGATTCTCCTAGATGGGGTAAAGGATCACCTTGTACTTAATATTGGTGAGAAGCTAACAGCCCACGAGATGTGGTCACATCTAAAGGGACTTTTTGAAGCTAAGCATGAGAGCAGGATCATGGCTCTCAAGGAGAGACCTCAGCACACACGGATGACAAAAGAGGAAGGTGTTGAAACTTACCTCACCAAGGTAAAACAGTTGTTAGATGAGCTTCTTGCAGTAGGAGTAAAGATCTCTCTAACTGAGATGGTTAGATCAGCCTTGAGAGGCTTCCCAAAGGAGTGGGATCCTTTTATTGCAGGTGTAGTGGCCAGAGAAAACCTGTCAGATTAGGACAGGTTGTGGAATAACTACTGCCAAGAAGAGATCAGAAGAGGCAGGGATATAGATGAGGATGAAGAGGAGGAGAATTTCGCCCTCACCTCCAAGAGGGGAGCCAGGGGCAGGAAAGGACCAGCATCTAGAGGAGGAGCCACAAGTGGTAGGCCAAAGAAGGATCTTTCACATGTTCAGTGTTATGTGTGTGGAGAATTTGGGCATTATGCCAACTACTGCTCTCAACCCAAGAGGCATTATGGAGCAAGAGGCAAGAAGAAGGAAGAAGCAGCATCCGCTGAAGTCGAGGATAAGGATGAGGAGGAAGAGCAACAATTAGCTACCACAGCTCGCGAATTCTCGAGAAAGTTTCGAGATGAGTACACTTTGTTCCTAGACACAGAGGACAGACCCAGTGACAGATGGTACCTAGATAGTGGTGCCACGTGCCACATGACAGGAGAAAGACATGCCTTCCAAGAGTTTACAGCACGAGATCTAGGCTTTGTGAGATGTGGTGTGCATCCTCGTTTGGTGGCAATTCGAGGAGTTGGGATAGTATCTTTACAGATAGGGTCAGGGAGGACTCTTAAAGTGCAGAGGGTACTTTATGTGCCAAGTGTGAGAGTGAGTGTACTCTCAATTTCAGCATTGGAGGATCAATGTCGTGGTGTCAGTTTTGTTGGCCGTGGAGTGTACATCCGTTCCCTAAGAGGTCAAGAACTAGGACCTCCAGTTATGATAGGTATCAGTGAGGATAGCTTATACAGGTTATGGGGACAACCCATCTATCACTTCAGAGATAGAAGAGATGGGACAGTTGGGTCGTACATAAGAGAGCAGGAGGCTCTCCTAAGCAGGCCAATTTGATGGGAGTGGATCCAGTTGGAGGAGTGGGGATACCCAGACATACTCAGCTCAGACAACTTCAATAGCAGCTGCAGAACAGAGCAGGTGGAATATCTATATTTAGAGAGGTTGGGTCTCTCTGATTCAGAGGGAGAGACTCGCAGCGATGTGGACCATGGAGGAGGCAGCTCTAGTGGTAGTACCTCCCTCGCTAAGAGGGAGTGTTAGAGTTTGTGGCTCGGGCAGGTACCTTCACATTAGGGGTGTCTAGTAGCATGAAAGGGGCCCCCATTATGTCTAGACAACTTAATGTTGGTGGGGATCACTTAAGTCAACTTGAGATTACGTCACAATCATTGGATGTGACTTAAATTGCCTCAATGCTTGATTAAGTCCCAAACATCAGATCTAGATCTTGAGAAGAAGATCTAAGGGCGAGGATTGAATGNGCAGCTGCAGAACAGAGCAGGTGGAATATCTATATTTAGAGAGGTTGGGTCTCTCTGATTCAGAGGGAGAGACTCGCAGTGATGTGGACCATGGAGGAGGCAGCTCTAGCGGTAGTACCTCCCTCGCTAAGAGGGAGTGTTAGAGTTTGTGGCTCGGGCAGGTACCTTCACATTAGGGGTGTCTAGTAGCATGAAAGGGGCCCCCATTATGTCTAGACAACTTAATGTTGGTGGGGATCACTTAAGTCAACTTGAGATTAAGTCACAATCGTTGGATGTGACTTAAATTGCCTCAATGCTTGATTAAGTCCCCAACATCAGATCTAGATCTTGAGAAGAAGATCTAAGGGCGAGGATTGAATGAGAGAAAGGCTAGGGTTATAATACACCAAGAAGGCCTCATTTCTCATCATCTCTAAGAGGAAGTCGACCAGTTGAGAGGGAGGAGCGCTTCATGAGAGATTGAGTGACAGGTTGAGTCGAACCAGTCAAGAAGGGGCCAAGTAGGGTTAAGAGGAGACCAAGTCGGGTCATTTCAAGAAGGAGGGAGCTGAGCAAGGGACCAAATACCTTTCATAGTGCAGCGTATCAGAAAGAGAGTGGAGATACAAGTTGCCAGGGAGAAATCGTACCAAGAAGCTGGAAGTCTGTACGATTGGTACGGACGGAGTAAAACAGCTAAGAGGGTACCGTACAGGTGTATTACAGCAGCAGAGTGAGTCTACTACAGTCCAGTATTTCAAAAAGGGAGCCAGAGCTGCAACCAGAGGGTGTCGTAGAGCTATACGGCCGCCCAGCCAGAGAACTAGTGATCGTACGGAGCCGTACAGGTGGTATGGCCTCCTTAGCCAGTATAACTGTGACATTTTTCTGTATGTATTCAGAGCAGAGAAACAAATATAATAAGGTTTTCCCCAGAGGAGTGGGGTTTCCAGAACATGTGTGCTCATATCTTTTGTGTGGCTGTTCTAAATATTCACTCTTAGTGATTATAGCATAAACTGTGTATTTTTCAGCTAGTTAATCAGTTCTGAAATTTATTATGTCTGCTGGTTTATCTATGAGTTTATGCAATAATTGTTTTCCACGTGGCCTTATTGAATATCAATGAAAATTGCTTTTTTTAATTCAAAATATGTGTATACATTTTGTTTTTGTATTTGCTGTTTTTTCCCTGATCTGATTCAAACTCTTAATTCTTTTGCCTCATTGATTTTTTGTTGATTCCAATGCCTAATGCTTTTCAAGTGGGTGACAAAGTTTGACTTTATTTTCACAGGCAACTGTTCAAGGACAATGCACATAACAAAGTCAAACCACTTGTATATGGACCATACACAATCATTCAACAAAGTTCAGATAGTGATTTCCGATTTGACCTTCCAACTCAATTGGGTATCCATGATATGGTCAATGTCGATTTGCTTAAGCATTGTGAGGGATCCAATTTGAAGGCAAGGTTCCAATCAACCATCCAAATGATATTGTTCAGGATTTTCAGTCACTAGTGGAGGATGACACGTTCTTTGACACAAAACATACATTACTAGATGGGGCTTTAGCACTAATCTGAAATGAATCAAAGAGTAAGTCTAGTCCTGAGGGATTAAGAAGATGAAACTGGCTAAGTGTAGATGGGCTAGAAAAAAATACTAAGTTTGTTGGTTCAAAGGCTGAAAATCCATGTAATATGTAATATGTCCATGTGATATGTCTCGAGTGTCAAGGTTGAATTTGTCTTAGACAAATTTATACCTTGGAGAATTAATTAAGGATATTTGATGCATATTTGGCAAGTGATTAAAATAGTCGGCTAGTGTTGTCATTAATACTTTTATTAAATAAGGCATTTAATGGTTTGATTTGGTCAAAGTTGATTAAGTAGGCCTTAGATAATAATGGCCAAAGCGCTTAATGAGCTGAACCCTTTGATCATATTTGATCGCATCTCTCAAAAGCTCTATAAAAGTGTTGAGAGACAAAATAGAAGGACATGTTTTTTGATGCAGATCTTGGAAGGCATTCAAAGAGAACAATTCTTCACCACTGTGTGGTCAACAATCCAAGTGGGAGAGAGAAAACATAGTAAGAAACCTTTGTGATGTAAGTGTTTGGCTCCTGTGTTTAGGGATTTGTAATATTTCTATGTGAGTAATAAAAGAAAGGATTTTGCTAGAATTTTTGCTCCACTGAGGTTTACTCCAGCATAAATCAAGAGTATTTTTTTATGTAAGAGTGAGTCTATCTATTTATATACACAGATAATTATAGTTGGGCTGACAAGCCAACCAAGGGAACATTAGTCAATCTCTCAGGTAGAGGACATCAAAGCATAAAAGTTTAAGATGTTCAGGTAAATTAAGAGCGTTATTTGTTTGCTACTGAGTTAAATAATTTTCCATGTATGTCCCTTTTATTTCTGCACCTAATATTCAACAACAAAAGTAGAGAACGAATGTTGGTTCAGGCACTAACATTGGAAATGACAGTATCATAATCACCTTTCCACAAAGATCTGTTTTGATGAACCATCTAGAGGCATAGCTTCAGCAGTTGACAAATCAAGCACATTTTATCTTGTCGCCAAGAAGGGCTGGCTACTTTCCTCATCAAGCTAAGTGGATCTCCCACCCTCAAAGTCAACATTTTCCCCACCTATTGGTCACAAGAGAGGCCAATGCTTTTTAGGGTGGGAAGGAATGATGGAACATAGATCTTCAATGTTTTTAAATTGAGTTAACTCACCATAGGTCCTTAGGATTAGATATTTAAGTGAATTAAATAGTCAATTATTATTATTTGTCATTACTAGCTGTGAATAATGGCACTTGTTGTCATGTACAATCATGCAGTTTAGTTGTCATTAGTAATTACTAGTTGAGAATAATACACTTGTTGTTATGCATAACCATGCCGTTTAGTTGTCATTAGTATCACAAAAAATCAATTATTGTATTATAAATACATAATTAATAATTAATAAATACATGTTTTATGTGCCTGGGCTTTTGCACCTGATTTACAGCATCTTTCTAACAAAAACACACTGCAAACAGAGCTACAGAAAAAAAGTTATGAGGCAAATACAAATAGGAGGGATGTGAGCATATAAATCGGCAAGCAAATAAGTACACAGGCTTGTAATAACCATGAAATTGAAGCAAGATGAAGTGCTGCGATTGTCTGGTAAGAAATTAATGCCACAAAATAGCTTGCAGAGTCCATGGCTTCAAAAACTAAGGTAAATTAATGCATGCAAATCTGCAAACAACATTGCCCTTGCCCAAATGTGAACCCAAAGGCAAAAGACAAATAAAAAGCCTGGTAAAAGGATTCCCAGGCCAAGACCATTGCTCTGATACCAAATGATGTGGTAAATCAGATACAAAAGCTCAAGCACATAAGATTTGGCAAATAGTACATGTTGTTATTAACTGCTAAGATTTGGCAAATAGGACCTAACGTTAATCAATTTAATTTATTAACTTTGAGGATATATGTGTTTATCATAGAGACCAGCTATCTTGTGTAAAACACCAAAATGAGACTAAGTAGACTACCGCATACTAGGACAGGAACCATAACAACTTAGAGAATATCAAGCGTCATCTCTTTGATAGTAGAATGGCTTTTGTAATGCACAGCAATTCATGTCCAACTGGTCACCTAACATGGCCGTTCTACTAGTAGGTAGGTAAGGAATTGCACAAAGAAAGATTCCATGCAAATTGTAATCAATGAAATTTTAACTGCCAACATACAAAGAAGGTCTGAGTTTGAAATGAAATATGGTTCCCTATCACTATACATAGGGGGATTAGTTGGTTGAATCATCCGCCCAAGGCATGTTGCCGACGGGGAGACCTTAGGTCACATGTTCCAATCCAGTCAAGTCCCTTGGGGTACCAGCTGGTATAGTGATAGTGGCTGGTGGTTGAACCGCCATCCATCTGGATATTCCAGGGGACAGGGATCCCACAAGGTTTTCCTTGGGCATACATATATATATATATATATATATAACAGAGCAAGCAACCCAGCCATCATTGGAGTGCCACAGGATCCAAAGAATATTCAATCCAATGACTTGAAAACATTTCCGAGACTGGTGGAATGAGAAAGCAGTAACTATATAGTCTATCCTGTTTTAGGACCACTCTCAAATAGAATAACTGAAGCCCCGCTCTCCCATATGTGACCTCTTGTTTTTTTTAAATTCTTCTATAAAGTGACAACGGTAGATTGCTTAACGATTTTCCCTCTTTACCTTTACATATTTTATAGTTATTGAACCAAAGTAAATCAGCATTGAAATATTTAATGGACAATGAAAGAAAATACAACAGGCATTTATTGTTTGCCCAATAATTATACTTCTGGAACCTTGTTGTTACGTTTTTGTTCAAATTGAAAAGGCTTTGTATATTCTGAAGCCTGACCTGGCACCATTTCAGAACTAATATTTTACATAGCCTCCGTTTTATTGTGATCCCAAGGTCATTATCTTTTACATAGCCTCTGTTTTATTGTGATCCCAAGGTCATTGAAACAGTTTCAAGGAACAAAATTTTAATGCATTTTAAAAAATTCAAGGAATCAAACTTGATTGCATTTTAAGAAGTCCATTTCTGTGCTCGGAACATTTATTGTCTTTTTACATTCGAAAGAATTTCTGTGAATCTAGAGACCTATCCTACCTTCATATTAAGAACTAAACATGGTTCTTATAAATTCATCTAGCCCCTATTAATTTCCAATGAATCTTGAGAGCTATCCTAGCTTAATTTTAAAAACTACAGATGATTTTTATAAATTCATGTAGCCCCTCCCCTGTTTTCTTGAATGCACTAAGGCATTTCAGAAAAAACAAATGTGCAAAAAATTAAGTCAAGAAAACTCATGTGCATTTAATTTACAATAACAGCATATCTATCAGTAGTAAGTACATTTAATCCAAACAATAATGGAAGGGATGAGATGCAACACGTGTAGCTTATATTGTATATGTATTGTGAATAAAGCTTCCTATTGCCTGCAAGGTATAAACTGGCTACTATACCCTTTATATGTCTTGTTCTCATTCATCTTCTGCATCGAATGTGCCTACGTGTTGAGTTTGTTAACCATAGAAGGTTGAACTACCATACTAACATTTTCAAGTTTCAAAAGATAATTTTTGCATATTTCATGACGGATGGAGAATCCCTCAAGTTATGTTGGGGTAAGTGTCTGCATGTCGGATGTTGGCACGCAGTGGGCAGACCCAGGGTTCAACATTAATCCACCAACAAAACCCTAAAGATACCAGCCCTTTCGGCATCACCCACAAGCAGGTGAAGTCTCACCCAAGGTACCTGGGGGKACTGCAGGAACCAGGCTTCTGCAGTCATGAAGGGAATGGAGACTGTACTAACATTCATTCAACATGCAATATACCATGTGCGTGAAATCATAACAGCATAATAACGTATGACAGATTCATCTTACTTAATCATTCAACATGTGCGCGGAATCACCRGATACATATTCATATTAACCCATAAACATCTATTACATGTGCACAATAAACATAATAAACCAACACATCATGGCAGCAAACACATCAGAACTCAAAAATTTAWCGTGGTTCACCCCAACTRGGTTACATCCACAACGGTTGGCTTCTTATATTATCCATTAATATTCAGTCCTTACAATAGGTGCGCAYTGCACTCACATAAGATACATCAGTTCTACCCAAAATGCCCTAGCCATTCGCGCATACGGTCCTATCATCATATCTCTCTATCATCATCTTCAAAACTTCAACAGCTACTTTCTACCCAAAACCCATACATATTTATACATTGATACTAGGGCTTAGCCCGTTACAAAATGGACCAAAAGGTCTAACCACTTCTAACTAATTTTCGTCTTCTGCACGCGCTAACTCATAAAAATGCATTAATTGTCTTCCTTTCCTCTGCGTGCGCTACTCCTTAGCTGACTTGTTGTGCGATTTGCTCCTGCGCAATTCCCAAAACTTGTCCCAAACTGACCTGCTCCAACAAGCCCCCAACACTCACATGTGGCTCATCCCGAGCCACCTCAAGCTTTCTTCCAGGTCTCCATGAACCTCTGAAATGTTCCCCTTGCAGTTGCGATCTTTTCCCTTGCTTGTATTTCTTGTTGCGCAATTCCCTCGACCGTCTCTACAGTAATATGGGTCTTCAATTTTTCTACACTTTCTTGTACCGCATGCTTGACAATGCCCTGCGCAGATGCTAGTTCCATTGTCACCTTGTATGCTTCCTCTTGCAGTGTTTCGATCTTCTATGCACAAGCCTGCTCCTCTGCCCTCATAAACTTGTCCCAAACTGACCTGCTCCAACAAGCCCCCAACACTCACCTGTGGCTCATCTCGAGCCACTCAGGCTTTCTTCCAGGTCTCCATGAACTTCTGAAATGTTTCCCTTGCAATTGTGATCTTTTCCCTTGCTTGTGTTTCTTGTTGCGCAATTCCCTCGACCGTCTCTARTATCTACAGTAATATGGGTCTTCAATTTTTCTACACTTTCTTGTACCGCCTGCTTGACCATACCCTGYGCAACTGCTAGTTTTGTTGTCACCTTGTATGCTTCCTCCTCCAGTGTTTCAATCTTTTGTGCAYGAGCCTACTCCTCCGCCCTCATCTAGTTCATCTCTGAGTATAATTTTCAATTTTCTGCTATTGTTGCCATCTTTTCTACTAGTCATAAGGTGCTCATCACTTAAACTTTTGCGCCTTGTCCTGCRCARCTTGTAGCTTCTACCCAATTTTCTGCAGCTCCGCGTCTTCTGTCAGTTGAGTCTATACTTTCGTGCTTTCTTCATATAGCTTGGCACACTCTGCTTCCAAACTTTTGATGTTCWATACGGTTGTTGTCGTCGTCTTCTCCCTTTGCTCTCTTTCCTCCGGTGGAGTGCTTGGTGTCTGGCGTGCTTCCAACTTAATAATCTTYGTGCGGAAGCCCTGAATGGTTTCATTAATCTTTGTGACTTGTTCTTTTAAAGGGGTGTCTACCTCCATAGGCACTTCTGAAATATTATTATAGACCCCTTGAACCACTTGTTTCAATCTGTTTGTCCTCTGTGTGGCATCCTCCCTCTCCAACCTAAGTTTATCACACCACGTGCAATTTAATTTCATGTGTGATGCTCGTCTGCAAACCATGTAATACTTCTACGAGCAATTGAGATAACACCAAGTCGATATGATTAAGTGCCTTTGCGTGCTCCTGTAACTCTGTCGTAGGGAACTCTAAAGCTCTTGTTGCTTTCTTCATCACTCGACTCTCTCCTGATGCTGCAGATGGGTGAGATGTCATCGATTGTGCCTCTGTGGTCTTCGTCATACTCTTTGTCTGCTCTTGTTCTCCTGTTCTAATTGGAATTATCCTAGTTGTCTCCAAAATATGTCGCAATGCGGCAATTTGCGCTTGCACGTCCGAGTGCCTTTCTTCTAACTTCTGCGTCGCTTGCTCAAAAGCCTCCTCGGTAAGCTCCTTGACTTGATCTGTGATCCTGTCTAATTCATCGTCTGTTAGCGCTTGAATGGTCGTTTCCCTCACAGCTTTCCTCTTCTTGCGCAGCTGGACTGCTTTCCCCTTGTTTGTGTCTTTCCTCTTCTCTCCCAACCGCGGTATAGTCATCTGTGTGTCACCTACGCTATTTCCTTGGTTTCCTTGTCCTTCTTCATCATCTCTTACTTCTTCTACTT
>JASDQU010102516.1:130435-173997 GCA_032191745.1 Picea mariana
TTACCTTGACATTAATTTTGCAAAGCTTTCATTAAAACTTGCAACCTGTAAATTTTGTTCATAAGTGATATGTTCATATTTTCTTTTCTGTTTAATATATTTGTAAATAATTAGATTAAAGTTCATAGATTATTATAGTTTTAGTATTAGACATTTTCTTTCCTTTCTTTTTTTTAGGACCTTAGTTGGCTAACGGAGCCATTAAACCCATCAAAATAGGTTGCACCAAATGGCTTGGGTTATTTAGACAACCCCGGACCGGATCTATTCTTCCAGTTGACGGCATGTCAAATTTGCCCGTCAACAGGATCCTCTGTCCCCCCTCCATGGAAGGCGTGCATTATTAAAGTAGGATCTACCCATGCCATCATGTTCTGCACGATATTCTTTCTTGACAACACTAACTAATTCAGACTCATCGTACTACTTCCACTACTCTAACTATATTTACTTCCTTCACTAACTATAATTGACAAAGTTTTTTTATCTTACCTCAATTCTTGGTGATGCACATGGGGTCATGAGTTTGACGTAGAGTCTGATTTGAGTGGGATCTTCTTCAACTAGACTGAATTGTTTGATATTTTCTTCTATGTTCATAATCCCTTCGATATGGATTATTACACCAGTGTCTCTTTCCTTTATCTCTCTATTCTTCCCTTCTCTCTCAGCCACAATCCTCTTCTTATTCGGTCTAAATCTCTTACCACTGTGAAATACTCCAATATCTTCATTCATCACACACTCTTATTCTCTCATAATGTTCATCTCATTCATTTCACATTCCTTCTCTTCATCCTTATTTATGCTCAGAACATCCCCTAGTTATCCCCTAGTCCCTATGTGCACAAAGACAATTAACTACTAGGGAAGTCTGTTTCCATTTTCATAACTCCCTTATCACACAATAACATCTTAATCCAAGTAGATAATGACTTCAGGTATATTCCACGCAGACCCTTAAATAATTCCCTTTCGGCAGCACTATACGACTGAGTACAATCTATAGAAAATTCAGTAACATAACCTCCCAACACACTTTCTAGCCAATAATAAGCCATGCGTGATACCCAATTGATTATAGTATTGACTTGTCGAATTAACTCAGTAGTCCAATTTATTATAACAACAATGAAAAATCTTTTGATTTGTTCAACTGATCTCTGGATCCACTCTGCTAAAATATTCAAAAAATCAACAAAGCAAATTTCATGCAAATCTGTAAATAAATACCTTGTTAGCCATTTCTCTGCATTAATTCATTGATTCTTATTCTGATCTAAAAAAAAATGATCTCCTTCATATCTAATCATTGTCCAATCTCCTTCTTAATAGGTCTCCACATCCCCCTCAGTCGCAGATTCCAGTCTCGACAACAGATCCATTTGTTGGTGCATAGTGGGCAGACCCGACGTTCAACATTAACTCACCAACAAAACCCTAAAGATACTAGCCCTTTTGGTATCACTTGAAAGCAAGTGAATTCTCACCCGATGTACCTAGGGGGACTGTAGGAACCGGGCTTCCGCAGTCAGGAAGGGAATGAATACCATTCTAACATTCATTATGACTTAACATTCATTCAACATGCAATATACCATGTGCGTGAAATCATAACAACATAATACCATATGACATATTCATCTTACTTAATCATTCAACATGTGTGTGGAACCATCAGAAACATATTCATATTAAGCCCTAAGCATATAATACATGTGCGCAAGAAACAGAGTAAACCAACACACCTTGGTAGCAAACACATCAGAACACAGGAATTTAACGTGGTTCAACCCAACTAGTATACATCCACAATGGTCAGCTTCTTATATTATTCATTCATATTCATTCATTACAATAGGTGCGCACTACACTCACATAAGATACATTATTTCTACCCAAAATTCCCTTGTCATTCATGCATATAGTGCACACTTAGCTCATTCTCATCTCCAAATCTTCAACAACTACCTTTTACCCAAAACCCATAAATATTTATACATTGATACTAGGGCTTAGACTGTTACAAAATGGACCAAAAGGTCTAACTATTTCTAACAGATTTATGTCTTGTGTGCGTGGTGACTCCTGAAAATGCACTAACTATCTTCCCTACCTCTGCGTGTGCTTCTCCTTAGTCGACTTATCATGTGGTATGATCTTGTGCGATTCTGAAAACTTGTCCCAAAATGACCTGTTCCAACACCGACCATCAGTTGTTGATGAGTTCCTTTGACGAACTTCAACACTTAGAAAATTTCGGCCAAAACCGAGGTGAATCTAGGTCATCGATCTCCCACTCAAAAATATGTCGACCGTTTATTTTCTCTGACTTCCCAAATGATTGAAAATGAATACAAACCATTGATATTCCTCATTTTCAATACCACCATAGTGAATCTCGGTTGTACTTGATCTGGTAACTTTTCTAAACTTAGAAAACATTAGAAAAATTTAAATTTATCACATGATCTCAGTTGTCGATTTGTTAAACTCTTCACAACATTGTAGTGGCCATTAAAACTTGAAATTCACCCTTCCATGTCAAATTCAGCTCTGTAACTCGATCAATCGATACCATTAAACATCTCAAACAATTACAGATTATTTAAAACTTGAATCTTCTAAAAAATTTGGGGAATTGCTCTCTAATTTCCCTGTTTTCTCCAAATTCACACAAACAAAAGTCTACAACAATGGATTTCCAAATTCACACTCATCTTGGCCCATACCGGTCCATTTTTTGAACTAGACTCCTTGATACCACTCTGTAACGTACCTAGCCACCAACATGTTGTCCATTCTACTTCAAATCGCACTTCAAGAACTGATTTTGAATTCTGATAATGATTAATTCAAAAAGAAGCATGAAATAATGCAATAACCACACATGAAATAATCAATATTCATGATATACTTAAAAATAATGCTTAATCATGCCTTGCACATTGTTGAACACACCGCCCACACTAAGAGAGGGGGGGTGAATTAGTGTGTGGACTTTTCTAACTTTTCTTCTTCTAACAAGTTAGCAGTTAAAACATAATTGAACAAATTAAGAACATTTAAATCATAATCACAATGGACACAAGAGACACCAAATGTCTGTGTAATATTTTGTATAATTAATATGAATATAGTAATATGAATTTCCCAGCAACAACTATTCTATATCAGCACCAACTCCTCGGAGAGCACCAACTCTCAAGAGAGCACAAACTCTCAAGAAAGACCCAGCTTGCCACAAGACCCAACTTGCTGATAGAACACAATCTATCCAACTAGAGTTCATTCAAAACTAGAAGCAGTGATCCATTATAGAATCAACTCTATCTCATGATCAGAGGTATACCATAAACGCTCATCATCGCATTTCATCTTCTCTCTAAAATTCGTGCTTTCTTCGCTTTATCTTTTCTCTAATATATTCTCTCCTTCACTTCTACATCTCTCTTATATTCGCACGGACCTCAGGTCCAGATCTGCCTCACACACTTCCCAAGCCACACTTCATCCACAAGCACACTTTCAAGTAAACCAATCATGGTATACTTGTTTATGCTCAAAACTTGTTTAAGTTATTGAGCCGATGTTACACATTATTTTCATCATCCCTATGACCGTTAATGATGTAAACCTATCTATAGTCTTCAGAGGGGTCAGTGGCCTGAGTTCCTGAAGAAAGAAGGGAGAAGAACTTTTCCTGAGAAAAGAAGTTGCATTTTCCTTTATGAAAACCCTATTAAAGATGATTTTCGCATGTTGCACTATGGCTAGGGTGCGAGAATGCCTGATTCTCGCAGGCTACACCATAGTTGGGTTGCGAGAGCTTTGCAGGTTGCTCTATAAGCAGGGTGCGAGAATGCTCATACGTGGGAAAAACGAGCATCTTCTCGATGCTTCTAGAAGGATAAACTTCCATGGTGAGGTGTCATCCGAATGGTTTGGATCTTACTCGCTTTCATGATTTAGTGAGATCATCCTAACCTCCTCACCTTATCCTCTTCAACTTATAAAAGGAGAGGAACTCTCTTGAAGATGGTTAGCTTTTGAGTTTGAAGATTTTGGGATTAGCTTGGATTGGATTGAGCTTTGGATATTGTTAGCTTGGCTAGATGAGCCATTTCGTCAAGATAGATTGTGAATATTATCAGATCTATGCTCTCAGAATTCTTGGAGTGGAAGTGTGTGGTGAATGAAGGACAGTTGGAAGGGACCTTATGACATCAAGTCCATGGTTGTAATCTCTCTTTCACATTTAATATGATATAGTAATATGATTCTTTCCTATAAAGCTTGTTGTGTTTTATTGTATGATTCGTTGATCACACACATAGGTTTATATTGAGTTTATGCTATTACTATCACTTTGGTTGGTTGCGTTCTTTTGCAGGTTCATCATTGTATGAGCATTGGAACAGAGCTAGGATGGCGATGGAAAGAGGAAGCAGATTTTAAACGGTATGTCACCTATCCCTCTTTAGTTAGTAAATTCAATATCTAAAACTTAAGGAAAGTGTCATGTTCTGGTGTGTTTTGTTCTAGATCTAGGTGGATCTAGGGAGATTAGTTAGTGTCCGCACCCACCGATTTATCCAATAACAACCGACTTGTGCAACAAGTTAACTAACTTGTTCATTTACAATACCTTTTGGGACCACCAGAGATCATCAATCCAGGTCTTCAACGTTACACCCAAAATCCCCTTTCCTTTCATAAATCGATCACAGACATGGATCGATTTCCTTCATCTCTATGATAACAGAGATCTGTGCTTCCTTCAAACCATGTTCATATGATCAATGGCATAGAACCACAAGCTTAACAATTTAAGTGATGCATTACATTATTCCCTTTAAATCTCTTTATCCTATGAACAAAGGTGTTGTGGTGGGAAATCCCCCTACGGACTAGCTTTTAGGATTATATCATGCATGCAGATGAGACCGAAAGAATCCTACTTTCTACCGTCGTCCCAGACCTAATCCCCATTTCTTTTAAGCAAATACATGTTTAGACAAACATACCTTTTTTCGAGCGTTCAATGTCGATCCTTCTTCACTCTTGATCTCTTGTTAGCAGCTCTTCTCCCAAGGCTAACCTGCATACAAAACAAGAAGCAAACTATATATGCATTTTACCTATAGATTAATGGGTTAGAGATTCAAACATATATTCAATAAACTATGAATAACTCATATAGTGGGATGGGAAAAGCATTTCTTTATTAATTTTAATGAATCAACTTACAATGTCGAGACCGGCCATCACTCCGCAAACCTGATCCTGGGATCCTCTTCAACTGTCCTCCAACTTCTTTTCTCTGTATCTCTTCTTGCATAAGGATGGCTAAAGGGTTGGGACAATGGGAATGTGCAATTAGGTAGAGTTTATTTACTATTATTATCCTCTTCCAATTGGGACCCCTAACCCTTCTTTTATAGGCTAGAAGAAGCTAGGTATTTGGACGAACCCTCGGCCATGCATGGCCGAGAGTTTCAGTTAACTCACCCAAAGCTGTGTGTTCCATCGACAACTTTCCTTTTTTCATGATTTTGTAGGTACAGGCGGGTTGTTTGAGGTCATCTAGCGTGTACATGCATGCAGTAATGGAGTAGGGCACGTGGGCCCTTATAAAAGAGGCTTTTTAACGAGTTATTCAGTAGTGTCTTGGCAAAGAAGGAATCTGAGATGGCCTAATGCTAGGTAAGAATGTATGGTGCAAATTAGGGTTATAACATATGCCCCCTAATGTGTGAGGTCATAAGAGCATCTGATGGCCGAAATACATTACCAATCTTTACTGATGTGCCGAACAGGTGAGCCCAGGGACCAGGAATCGGGAGGCGCCGTCTGCAAAATAACAAATGTCTCACCGAGGCAGGCATACCCATGCTCGGGATAAAATAGAATCATGGCTACCAATCAAATACACTGTAGATCCATATCAAATAACTATATAAAGTGTAGCCACGAACAATACACAGTGGAGATACATCTCAAAATAAAAAAGATATACATATAGAGCATCCATCTTCTAGAAGTTTATACGGCTTGATGGTTGGAGATGAGGTATTCAGAGCTCGAGAAACAACTTCAAAATATTCAAAACTCAAGGTAGAAGTGTAATATGATTGTACTAATACACTACCCAGAGGTCTTTGACAGCTCGTCGGTCATGGACTAGATAATCTTGATGATCAGACTGAAGGCTTCATTGATTTCGAACAAGGACTTGATTGGACATTCAGGATGGTCGGGTATGAGGGAAAGAGACAAACTGCAGAGGGGTCGACTCAGGCTTGGTGACAAACTTCCCTTGGAAAATAGCACAACAAATGATGAGACTCAGACAACATGTAATTGACATAAGTTTATGAGGCAGGAGGCAACGCAAACTCTCCATATGTTTGGAAGAATAACCAAATGGAGGAGGACACAACTCTATGTAGTAAGAATAGCTTCCTAAAGTCGTATTACATCCCAGGGTTTGATGAACAAACGGATAGATGTGCTTTATCCAAGGGTGACTCATTATGCTGCTAATAAAGAAAATACTTTTCCCTTTCTCTTTTTGGGGTATATTTGATTTTTTTGTCTTTTTCAATGATTTTGGAAAAAAGAATAAAGGAATGTTACGTTACAATGGAGGAACGAGTGTTACAAACATACGAGTTCAAGGCACAAGGACAAGACTGATGTTCAAAATAATGATACTCAGGAAAAATCCTCTGGGGGCCAAGGGTGTTAAGACGCAGAAGCAAAGTGCTACAAGGTTGGCGTATAAGGTATGCAAACGCGATTAAATAAACACACAATGGTAACGTCCTTCGATGTAAGTTTAACGAGCCTGGAGAAGGTAAGCTCGGTGGTTTTTCATATTTACAGAGTCTGAAAAAATGTAAAAGGAGACTCCATTGGGGTACCATTTTCGAAGATAGTCTAGTCGGTTCGAAAAAGGGGTAAACTAGCACCGACAAGACGTCTATTCAAAACCATTTTAACAAGCGTGATAAGGACAAGATCACTCGACCATTTTTTCATTTTTAAGGAGTCTAAAAAAAGCTTAACTATGGACTCCGTCAGGAATGTTCTTCTGGACCATTTTAATGAGTGTGAAAGAATAAGGTCACTTGGCGATCTTTTCAATTTTAGGGAGTCTGAAAAGAGCTTAACTATGGACTCCGAGGGGGTTCCTTTTTCGTAAGTTTAGTTCCTCAGGCCCGAAAAAGGGGTAAAATTATACTTGAGGGTACTCTTCTAGAGAAATGAAGTTCCATAGAGTATACTTTTGTTCATACAATTGGCCATCTAGACCGAAAAAGGGGTAAACTACCGCTGGACAGACGTGACTTCAAATTTCAGTTTAACGAGCATGAAAGGTCACAAGATCACTCGGCAATCTTTTCATGTTTAGAGGGTCTGAAAAGGGCTTAAACGAAGACCTGTAGAGGTTACTTTTCTCAGTTAATCTAGACGAGATTGAAAAGCATAAATGCAGTCTCGCCGAATGTTTCTTTCGGATCTCAAAGCGAGCTTGAAAAACAACAAAGTTAGCTCATGATCGACACTTTGTGGGTCAATGTCAAGTATCTCCTCGGGGGAGCAGTATGCTCCAACGAAAACATTGTCTATGATGCCAGGGGTTCTGGAGAGATTTATAGGTACCGTTTCAGTGATACTTGCCATATTACCCTCATCATAAATAGCACGAGTAGCTAAAGGATTGATAGGACAATACCTATCTCTAGTCATAGTCAAAGTGAATTCCCTTGCTTCGATTCTTCTTAACTCTAGGAGGAAGTATGATATGTGATGAAGATCATCCCAGGGTTTGTCTGGACTAGTCATTGCTTCAATTACAGCTTCATTAGAGGGAAATACTAAGTCTAATGAATCGGTGTCAGAAAGAGAACCCTGAGCCCAAATAGGCTCTAGAAGTGGATCAAACTCTTGTGCAGGAGTTGGATCAGTGTTGCTTGAAGCTTACTGGACTAAAGAGTACACTACTTCAGCTATGGACAAGGGCATGGACATTCTTGGGTGCTTTGTCCCATCCATCGTGGTCGATGGGGAAGGAAGTATCCACGGATCGTCAAAGTAAGTCATGCGAAATGAAAAAACTTGAAAAATCTCAACCTTATGGTGATTGGATATAAACTTGATATCGCCTTGAGGGGGCAGGTAATCAAAGTTACCCATCAAATATGGGCACAAACCAACCCCTACGTTGACCACGCTTGGTTGAGGATTATCAATCATTGGGACCGTGGATGCCCCCAATGAAGGGTCAAGTCTGGAGAAAGACAATTGATCGATGGTTACAATTTGGCTCTCGTGTGGAAACAACAAGACCCAGAAAAGTGTAGCAACCATAGCTTGCATGGAATAAGTCCAACTCCTCCCTAACAAGAGGTTATAGTCGAGGGGCACATCGACTACTTCTACCTTGACACACACAGTCTTCCCTCCTAACTGCATGGAGAAAGAGGGAATGATACCATATGGTTAGAACGAATGACTGTCGAAAGCAGTGAGGAGATTAGGTGACGGAGATAAAACGGGTTGGCCAATGGCCTTTCAACATGCCAACAACATAATGCATGTTGAGGCGCCCTCATCAACCATCATGCAGAAGATATTCCAAGTAAAATTTTTCATGGGATAATCCACTACTATCTGAAATGCTACGTGGTAAGGCAAACAAGATTTTAAGTTGGTTGTATCCAGCATGATTTTACCCGAATTACAAGTCTCAGTAGATCCTAAAGTGGTTAACAAGTCTTTCCTCTAGGAAGGGTAGCTTTGGAGGACCTCCAAAGCGGACATCGCACAAGGGGTTTGTGATAAATGTTCCACCACAGAATAGTTATGGGCGGCCCTTGCATTTGGGTTGTGAGAAGATTTTTTGAACACGCCTTTGGGGATGCGTGTCATTGTTTCACCCAACGTCTTCTCAATCTGTAAAGGAAGATATGGGAGTTCAGCTTATTTTCCCTTCTCAGAAGTGCTTGGTTTACTATAGTCATGCGCTCTAGTCGATATAAAAGCATCACCCTTCACCATATATACATTCATGGATGTGGGGTTGTTCGAAGATGGAGAGGGTCCTTGGCTGCCCCCTTCCATGCTTGCAGAGGCTTGGGTTAGATTTTTCCCATGTTGAAATGGATTGGTTAACACAACTTGTTGTTTCTACGTCACAAACTTTTGGGCTTCTGCAAGATGAGGACATAGATGGGTCGGGTGGTCTTCCGTGCACAAGTTGCATGGATACCTCGCCTTTCGTTTCTCAGTTTTGTCCCTGCCAGCATTATCGGTATGTTTTTTATCCCTCTTACCCTTCTTTCATTGTTTTTTCTTTCCTTCAGGTTGTTGGGTGGCCTTTAGATTAGTCGATTGCACTGTGTGTACATCTGACGTTTTGGTAGGGGGAGCAGCCAAAGCAGTAGTTTGGTTTTCCGCTATGTGTTGTATAAACAACTGTTGCAACTGCTTCATCAATTGCTCAGCGGGATTTGTTTGTATTGAACCAACAATACCATCGGCATGTGATCCATCTCTCTATCTGGTTTTATCAAGTATTGAGCATGGTGCATCTAGAAAGATCTCGTATAATAAACCAGACTGAGAATAAATTAGCTCAAGCTGTTGAGCTCTCATGATGACATCTTCTTCGGAAAATACTCTCAACGTCATGATGTCTTTGGATAACTGTGGGACCAAAGACTTAAGGAACCACTTGAGCAAGAATGTTGGTGGGATTGGTACCTTAATTAAACCCTTTCGGCTTCTCCATTCTCGGATGTGATCAGAGATATGGTCCGCTTTTGTTTGTGAGAAATTGGCCAGCAATTCGGTGCCAACGTCGTATCTCATAGGTAACTGGAAATGGTTGAGGAAAGCCACCGCCAGTTCACCGAAGGAAGATTATCTTGAGTGATCGAGCTCAATGTACCATTTCGTGGCACTCCCAATGAGAGTACGTTGAAACAATCACAATTGTACGGAGTCGTCTTTCAATGAGTTAGAGGAGCACCAAAGATGGAAGGTAGTCACATGATCTCCTGGATCTTCATTAGGCTTGGCTTCAAACTTTGGGATGTCCGAAGGAAACTTCGTCAGCATAGGAGGCCAACACGGATCATGACAGATAGGGTCATTCAACAACCTTATCATGTCTGGGAAATTCAAGGTTTCCAGGAAGGGTAGTTTGGGTTGTTGGTGATAACCTAGGAAAAAGGGGCCTAGAGTTTGACTGGCACCAGGTTTCCAAGAAAAGTTCGGCTGCTAGCCTGGGTTCTGGTAAAAACCATAGCCATGGCCAGCATATGGATTTTTCATGTGAGGAGACATCATTGGCTGATTTCCAAAATAGGACATAGATGGTTGGGCATGCATTACATTCGAAGGACTTTGGGAAGGGTTGCCCCATGTTGGTCCCGTGGGGATAGGCATAGTACTTTGTCAGGGGTTCCATTGATTGTGAAAAGAATTACCCCAGATCAGCATTCCTAACAAGGGAACGGATCCCTGCCAAGAATTCCAAGGCCCTGATGCGGAAGAAGTTCCTGGGTGTGCCCCCTATGTAGGAATAGTACCCTGCATAGGAATAGGTTGTCCAAAACCAGGATTTCCCCCAATCGATAAAGGAGCGAACGAGAAGGCATTGTTACCAAACGCATCGAACAAAGAAAACGGTGTCGAACCTACTGGCATATTATGCGAAGGTGGTCCTTGACTCCTTGCTCCAAATAAAATATGGTGTGCATGCGGCCCAGCAGAAGGCTGGTGAGTGCCACCGAGTGAAGGGGACAAAGGAGGGATATGAACTCCTCCATAAGGGAAAGCTTTAAAGGGAGCGGAAGTACCCCCCATGTGGACTTGCAGAGGAGTGTTAGATCTCCCTGCCCCCAGACCTGAATTCTGTGAAGTGGAGTAGGAAAGTACAGGACTTCTACCTGAACTAGGCATTCCATATGAGAACGGAGGGTCGGGCGCACTTGGTTGGAAAGGGGTTATGGCCGCCGCCAGAGACAAGATCAAACCACTGTGCGATGTAGAGGCAGTCAAGACCGTGGTGGCTCGAACCGGTGATGGTGGGTTAGGAGGTGGAAACTCTCCTGTGGTGACAACCGTAGTGGGAATTGAAGAATTCCCAGAAGGAGTAACAACATTTGTTTCCATTGTTGTTTGCGACACTGTCTGGCACTCGTAAGGATGAACCAGTACGATGGTGGGTGTCGAAATATCAGTGGTGGAGGTTTCAACTAGACCAAAATCTTTCACTCCAAGATCTAAAATGGTTGATTCCTCCGAATGTTGGTCGGGCACAATTTCTTGTGACCCGGTCGCTTCAAAAGATCCTTGTTGGTCTAGCTTTCACCTTAGTGGTGGCGGGGGTGGATCCAGTGTAACCGGCGGCAGGCCAAGAAGCCTTCGTGACCAGCGAAGCTCGTGATCCTCCAATGTGTGAGAAGACCAAAGACACTCTAGGGCATTCTAGTTGTTCAAAAACAACACACACTAAAAAATTCCCTATAAGATAAGACAGGAAAACACTAAATTAATTGGAAGAACAGTTACAACAACCAACACTAGAGAAACTTACCGGTGCAAGTGAAACTCGAACATGGAAGCACCCTCCGGGTATACTCTACAAAACGTGGCCCAATGTCTATCCTAGGTACCGTGGTATACCCCCATAATCACTTGTGTATGTCCCTAAAAAAGATAGGCAACTAGGTTTCCAGTGCGTGAACAGTCACCAGGTGGGTACAGTCGAAAGTCAGGTAGACCACAATGAGTAGGGTATCGAGCCCAAAACCTATCAAGGGTATCGAGAGCAAGTGGTCCGAAAGACAATTGAGGACCTCGAATGGATTCGAGACCCACGAAGCTCTGTGGCAAATGCAATCAACGGAATCCCAAGACAAGCCCTCTATATGTGTTCTCCACTACGATTGGTCCAGCTTTGGAGGGGTTATCTCCGCTACCTTTCTGCCCGCAACCTCGTGTTTATCCCCTGTGTTAGAGGGGGGTCTTGGATAACTTTCACAATACTGGACTTGGATACTCCCTATCTCAGACTTCAATGTTTGATTTTAATGGCCTTGAAGAGTTTCCTCTCCAACCTAATCCAAGGCCCTAATCCTGAACTAGTTGGTTAACCCTACAAACATAAAAGTCTAATGAATTTTAGATTTAGCGTTAATTTTATGTCTTGTCTTATGTCAAGGGGTATGAAATTGAAACTAGTGATGTTTGAAATACGAAAGTAAAAATGAATAGAAAGCTGGAAACAAAAAACTTCACTTAATGCAAATTTTCAACTTTTCAAATCTTTTAAAAAAAATTCTAAGATCTTTTGAACAGCAAAATTAAAGCAGGATTTCACTCGACTACGAGCTACTTACGATCTAAGCAAACTTTCAAGAACTTATGAAACAAAATACTTTTCCCTGGTTACTAATGCAAAACAACACTTTTCAACCAAACAAGGAAATGAAAGATTTTATTTTATTTTATTTGAATGCTCACAACTCAAAAACCAAGAAAAAATTCTAGCCTAATCGCAGATTACAAAGAATCACTTCAAGAAATCACGCACTGGCAACTTAAAAAAGGACTCTCACACTTGTCTAAAAACCCTAAAGAAACTTTTAATGAAAACTTTTAAATGAAAAAAGAAAGCTAAGGCTGAGATCAAACCTAAGCTATTGATTTCTAGAACAGAGATTCGAAAAACCTGAGAGGTATAACTCTTGTCAAGGGAAAGGATGAATGCCTCACCCTCAACAAAAACTATCCTTCACAAGCACACTGCTGGCAATTCGATCGCAAGCGTGTGCACACGAGCTATGTAGAGCCAGAGGGCATGTACACGCGTGCTGGCCTTATACAGGCTACATGTATCTCTAAAAATCTGAAACAAATAAAAACAGACAATCCAAACTAGGAAGAGACCACTGATACTGAGAACCAGGATTCTTGAAGGCTTAGACACTTTCTTTAATAGAAAAAAGGAAACAATGTAAGGAAAAATTCGTAAAACAGACCAATCTGAGATGTACCCTAAGTTATAGACTGCAAACAACCAAGACTAGAAAGAGTTCCAGAAAACCCCTGAGAATGACTAATTCTAAAAGGGAAGAGGATGACTGCCTCAAAAAAATTTTGGAATCATACACGCTATCATTACTTCTTTAGCTAGCGTTTACACGCCGGTTGTAAGAAAGTAGGGCGTGGGTACATGCGTGTAGACCTTATGCAGGCTATGTGTACCTCTATGGGTCTTGAGAAAAAAAAATTATAGTCAAGTAAAGAAACAGAGATAGCTGGTATGGAAGACCAGAATCTCTGTTAGCTCAGACTTTGCAGAAACTTCAAAAAACAGGAAAGAAAACCAGTCTTTTAAAAATACCCAAAAATTTTCCCAGGAACCCTAGAGACTTCCCCAGTATGGTTGCCAATTCTGTTGTGGTGGGAAATCCCCCTATGGACTATCATTTAGGGTTATATCATGCATTCAGATGAGATGGAAAGAATCCTACTTTCTACCATCGTCCCAGACCTAATCCCCATTTCTTTTAAGCAAATACATGGTTAGACAAACATACATTTTTTCTGGCGTTTGATGTCGATCCTCCTTCATTCTTGATCGCTTGTTAGCAGCTCTCCTCCCAAGGCTGACCTGCATATAAAACAAGAAACAAACTATACATACATTTTACCTATAGATTAATGGGTTAGAGATTCAAACATATATTCAATAAACTATGAAGAACTCATATAGTGGGACGGGAAAAGCATTTCTTTATTAATTTTAATGAATCAACTTACAATGTCGAGACCAGTCACCACTCCGCAAACTTGATCCTAGGCTCCTCTTCAACTGTCCTCCAACTTCTTTGCTCTATATCTCTTTTTGCATAAGGATGGCTAAAGGGTTGGGACAATGGGAATGTGCAATTGGGTAGAGTTTCTTTACTATTATTCTCCTCTTCCAAATGGTACCCCTAACCCTTCTTTATAGGCTAGAAGAAGCTAGGTATTTGGACGAACCCTCAGCCATGCATGGCCGAGAGTTTCAGTTAACTCACCCAAGGCTCTGTGTTCCATCGGCAACTTTCCTTTTTTCGTGCTTTTGTAGGTACACAAGGGCTGTTTGAGGTCAGCTAGCATGTACACGCGTGCAGTAATGGAGTATGGCGTGTGGGCCCTTATAAAAGAGGTTTTTTAAAGAGTTGTTCAGCAGTGTCTTGGCAAAGAAGGAATATGATATGGCCTGATGTCAGGTAAGCATGTATGGTGAAAATCAGGTTTATAACAAAAGGCGTTGACCAGACGCTAGGTGAGACACACTCTTGAGAGTTTATCGATCAACAATCACAATTCAATCTCCCGATGAGATGGACAATTGTCGGAACTTCGAGTCTTCACCCTTCGAGTCTTTGTGACTTCCAACTTTTCAAATATCTTGAATACGATATCTCCGAACAGATCGGACGGTTCACATTTATATCTCGGAACTAGATAAATGGTTATATTTGATCCTTACATATATCCTTCATTGCTTAATCCGACGGCCATGACTTAATAAAGCAATGAGATGGATGGCCACCATTTACTCTAGGACTTTGTCTATTATACTTACGCTATCCTTCCACTTTATTTTGATCAACGGTTGAGAGTACACCCGACATCAGATCGACGGTCGAGATCTCCTTTAGGTCCCCAGACTTCAGAGATTTCGAATCTCAACTCGTTCTTTCCTCCATACGTCAATCTTCTGAAATTGTCAATCCACTGACGCGTTTCCCTCTTGGATTAACGATCAAGATCTCCTTTGGGTCTTCGGACTTCAAAGATTTCGAGTCTCAACCCCTTCTTTCCTCCGGAGTGATCACCTGCTGAGTAAGTCATAAATGGTGGAGACCACTTGCTATCGGTTAACGTTTCCACTTACACTATCCTTCCACTTTAGTATATCAACGGAAGAGAATGCTCCTGAAGTGATCTTCAGATCAGACGTCTCGTGTCCACTTCGGGACTAGGGCATTTGGGTATTCGAGAATTTGGGCAAATGTTGGTGGTAAAACTCCCAAAGAAAAACTCTTGGAGTGACGTAACTTAATTATGTCACTTGATGATGTGTCACAAGCCGAGTATCTTCCACGTTTCACTATGATTCATGATTTGCACGTACCTGAAATTTTGAATCAACTTGAAACTTGTCATTATCTAATTGAGCCATGTATCCTTGTTGACGTAGATTGTTGATGTGGTATGTTGCCATAGATCTTCCGATGTGACACATTCATCTCCTTGATCTAATGGTTGTCCTAACTTCTGATGTATCTTAGATTGACGACTAAGAGCGAATTCAGACTTTCGTCCTTCGGGACTTCAATTCTTTTGACATTTCTTGGTGGTGAAACCCCCGAAGAAATTCTCCTGGAGTGACGTAACTTTATTATTTCACTTGTAGACATGGCACGAGCCAATTTCCTCTTGACGCTTGTCATCATCTGATTATGCCATGTGTATTTTTTGATGTTGTCTGTCACGTGTACTTGCTGACGTGGTCTTCTACACCTCCTTGCTGATGAGGTCTTCCACACGTTCTTCCTGACGTGGTCTACTGACGAGGTCTCCCTGATCTAACAGTCATTGTACATTCTCCAGATCCAATGGTCCTTATTCATTTGGATTTCCGGGCTTCGGGTAATTCAAATTTCATGTTCCCAAAACTTCCGAAGTGAGATTCCCCAAATAGTAACCTCCTCTCATATTTGGACTTGAACTGAATGTTGTTCATCGATCATGATCCTAGATCGATGGCTCGATATGTCTGTGATGCATCTCTTCTAGATTATCCTGTCCTTCCACTTAGAATGATCCAATAGCTGACGAAAATTTTCATAAATGAGATCTCAGATCTTACCTTGCTTACCCTATCCTTTGAATTTAAGATGATCCGACGATTGAAAGGAATTTGGGATTGATCTGACGAATGACGGGTGTTTGGATAATCAAATTCTCAACTTATGCCCCACCTATCCTATCCTTCCACTTTAAAGTGATCCAACGGTTGTGAATATTTTGGAAGCATATCCACGATCAAGGATGATTGTGGAACCACAACCTATAAGTGATTTAACTTGTCACCCAAATTCCTCAATTGGAAGCTGTACATTGTTGGTGAGTCAACCAAAATCGTCGATCTTCTAAGCTAGAATATTGGACAATCCTGACTAATTGTGGGATTGGAACTAGCGCAATTTTTAATTATCCTTTCAATCTATGCAATCTATCCCTATCGTTGATCTGGTGATTGCACATCTGACGGTCACAACTCAATCTGACTTAAACTGATCGCTTGTTGGATCAACCATGGTCACCAATCTCTGAGTCTATGAGATCTGATGATCTAGACCAATTGTGGGGTTGGACCTAGTGAGTTCTTTAATTATTCTTTCGCTCCTCACAATTCATCATTGTCATTGATCTGGCTTGCAGATCCGACGATCACGCTCCTCCAACGGTCCTCAAGCCCATGGTCACTCATATGACCATCTTCCATAGTATTTAGACGATCAACATGGTCAATATCTTGATTGGACGACTATTGAGGATTTCTCACTCTGATGGGATGGTAGTTGAGGCTCTTCACCCTGAGCTTACGCTTTTCCTTCCGAGCTTTGATCTCTACATTTTCTAACCATCTTGAGATTTTATCATAGGAGCATTGTTGATCCTATCATGATCAACAATAATCACAAATTACTTCAGCCTTAAGGTGATGTTATTTTGTTTATTCTTAGTATACTATTCGCTACTCCTGTTCGGTCCTCCTCCTGAGCTTACGCTTTCGATATCTGCATACTGTTTGACATTTTCTGCTAACTGATGTATTGTTGACATCAATGACAATATCAGCTGTGGTAATTCATCATTAACAACAAATCATCACATTGATTGTTGACATCAATGACAATATGTCCAACAATCTCTCCCTTTTTCATTGAGGGAAACACACTAACTTCATATACAAAACTCCCCTTGTGATGATGCTTTCCTCTTATGAAGTTTTCTCTCCCCCTTTGACATCAATAGCAAAGGGTTTTTTCTCCTGTGGTAAATATCTGTATGTTACTGACTAGTATCTTAACTTGGGTAACTCACCCTAGAATCATGTTATGCCTATCATAACTGAATGACTCCCCCTGTCAATATGCTCTCTCTCTTCTTCTAACTACTCTCCCCCTTTGTTTCTGAAAAGGTAGCTCTTCCCGACAAGGTTTCTTCCCTTGTTAGTTTAATAACTTCTTATCTCAGTTGATTGGGATTTTTGTGTTTCAAATGAGTAGTCTTATTGATACCAATTTTTTTAGTGATCGAGTCTTTTCAATACTTAATTTAATTACTTTCTTATTCAAAATACTTTCCCTGAGTTTTTACTGACTGTTCTCTCCCTTTGTTTCTAAAAGGGTAGATTTTTCTAATAGCGTCTCTCCTCTTGTTATCTCTATAGGATGTTATGTCCCTCATTTTGTACATAAGAATGTTTTTTTTCAGATGTAGTTGTCCTACTGGAGAACTGCGCAATTGTAGATCATATTTTGCAAACAACCCATGGATCTCCCCATTGATTCTCATCGATCTCTACATGATGTATCCATATTTATCCAAGATGCTTCTTTATTGTACATTGATCTGAAGTTCTCTGAGAAAGTTTATACTATGATTGTCACATGACTAACATTATTTTTGCAACAATCAACTTCACTCATGTTCACTTGTTCAGTCTTTGTTATCCACATATGTGAGTGTCCTGGTTTTTTGAACTTTTTTCTCAGATCTTCTATTACTACAACTTCATTTTTCCTTCATGATTCATTTACTCTTTTTGTTGTTTTGTATGAAGCATTTCTCATTGACTGTTTTCTTGAGTTCCAACAGTTAAGGGATTTGTGGCCATATCCATCACAACTGTAGCATCTCATAGTGTAACAATGTGTAGCAATATGTCCAACATGATTGCAGTTCCAACATCTTATACTATTGTTGAAACTACCAAATTGTTTTCTTACATGATGCCTACAATCCAAGGCTTTATGTCCATATTCATTACAAGAAAAACAATAACTGTTAAAAAAACTCTCATACCTTCTTTGATTCATCCATGAAGATGTCTCTCTTCTAAACTTGATTTGAGGTATATGAGTATCTTCTGGATGTCTTCTTTGATCTGATCTTCTAAATTCTGTATTGTTTCTTTTATTTCTTGAACGTGAAGAACCTGAGTCATACCTGCTTTCACTTTTTACAAATGAATGAGTTGTGTTAGACTTGTCTTCATCCTTTACAAATGAAGGACTTGTGTCAGACCTGTCTTCATCCTTTATAAGTGAAGGACCTATGTCAAACCTGTTTTCACCTTTTAAAAATGAAGGACTTGCATCAGGTTTCTTAGGAGTACTGATTTCTTCATTGTTGTATCCAAGACCATATTTGTATTTTGGTGATCTCTGACTATCCAATATATCATCCAGGGTCATGGAGTTGTTCAAGAACTTGATTTGGGTGTCTGAATTCTCAACCTTCTTTCTATGATTCACAACTTCGGTTTCCATCTTATGACACAATTCTTCTTTTTTGTTCAGTTGGTTCCTCACTACCTCCTCCCTTCTTTTGGCTTCTTCAAATTGGATTTTAAGATTGACATAGATTTCCCTTAGTTATTTTAGATCTGTAAGGATTTTTCTTGGTTCATCATCTTCCTTCTTTTCTTCTTTTTCTTGACTGATTTCATTTTTCAGTCTCTCGATCTCCTCTTATTTCTCTTCTAACTGATTGTCCTGATCATATATTATATTTTCATTATCCTTGAGCATTTCCTTTATTTCCAAGACATGCTTTTGACTCTTTTCAAGAAATTCTGTAGTGTAGTCATGAAGATAGGTATAGTCTGATTCATTATGGTCATAGAGGTATTCATAGAGACTCCAATCAACCTTTTTTTTGGCCTTTGATAGTTCTTCTTCTACTTCTTCCATGGGATAAATGCTAACAAAACATTATGTTATTGTATCTGAGTCTTCTTCTTTACTTGCAGGGAAGGATTCAATATCAATGTTATTGCAATCAGAATATTGTGGAGAGTCCTTACCTTTATTGATGGATAAGTCTTCATATTCATCCTTGATAGGAATGTCTTCTCTGTCTTCACTTTTGATTTGATACATATTTTCTAAAATCAGCCATAATTTCTTGGCGGATGTGCATAGTCCTATGCTTTCCTTGACTATATTTGATAATCCATTGAGAAGAATATTCAATGCCACTTCATTGTTCTTCCTTTCTCTTCTTTGGACTTTAATCTTGGATAGATTCTTTGATGTAGTTAAATACCATGGATTTCTTATTACTAAATTCCAAACTTCAGATCCTTTTGACTTCAAATAATGTTTCATATTTTCTCTCCATGAGGAATAATTTGTTCCATCAAATAAGGGAGCTTCAATTGCAGAGAGAGATATATGTCCACCCATTTCTTCAGGATCTACCTTCCAGTGGTTAAACAATGTTGAAGGAACCCGCTCTGATACCAATTGTTGAACACACCGTCCACACTAAGAGGGGGGGGGTGAATTAGTGTGTGGACTTTTCTAACTTTTCTTCTTCTAACAAGATAGAATTTAAAACATACTTGAATAGATTAAGAACATTTAAATCATAATCACAATGGACACAAGAGACACCAGATGTTTTTGTAATCTTTTGTATAATTGATATGAATATAGTAATATGAATTTTCCTAGCAACAACTATTTTGTATTAGCACCAACTGAAGTAAGGAGCACCAACTCTCAAGAGAGCACAAACTCTCAAGCAAGACCCATCTTTCCACAAGACCCAACTTGTTGATAGAATGCAGTCTATCCAACTAGAGTTCATTCAACTCTAGCAACAGTGATCCATTATAGAATCAACGTTATCTCATGATCAGAGGTATACCATAAACGCTCATTATTTCATTTCATCTCATCTCTGAAATTTGCATTTTCTTCACTTTATCTTTTCTCTGATATATTCACGCCTTCAGGCTTCTTCACTTCTACATCTCTCTTATATTCGCACGAACCTTAGGTCCAGATCTGCCTCACACACTTCCCAAGCCACACTTCATCCATAATCACACTTTCAAGTAAACCAATCATGGTTGTATTTATACTTGTTTATGCTCAAAACTTGTTTAATTTATTGAGTCGAATTATGCAACAAGTTATAACTAACTTGTTCATTTACAATAACTTTTGGGACCACCAAATATCATCAATCCGGGTCTTTAGTGTTACACCTAGAATCCCCTTTCCTTTCACAAATTTATCACAAGCATGGATCGAGTTCCTTCATCTTTGTGATAATAGAGATCGACGCTTCCTTCAAACCATGTTCATATGATCAATGGCGTAGAACCACAGGATTAACAATTTAAGCGACGCATTACATTCTTCCCTTTAAATCTCTTTATCATATGACCAAAGGCGTTGACCAGATGCTAGGTGAGAAGAGCTCTTGAGCGTTTATCGATTCAACGGTCACAATTCAATCTGCCAATGAGATGGATGATTGTTGGGACTTTGGGTATTCACCCTTTGGGTCTTCGTGACTTCCAACCTTTCAAATCTCCCGAATACGATATCGTCGAACAGATTAGATGGTTCACATTTATATCTCGAAACAAGATCAATGGTTATATTCGATCCTTACATATATCCTTCATTGCTTAATCTGAAGGCTAGGACTTAATCAAGCAATGAGATGGATGGCCACCATTTACTCCAAGACTTTGTCTATTATACTCACGCTATCCTTCTATTGTATTTTGATCAACGGTTGAGAGTACACCCGACATCAGCTCGACGATTGAGATCTCCTTCGAGTCTCCGAACTTCGGAGATTTCGAATCTCAACTCATTCTTTCCTTCGTACGTCAATATTCCAGAGTTGTCAATCCACCGACACGTGTCCCTCTTGGATTAACGATCGAGATCTCCTTTGGGTCTTCAGACTTCGGAGATTTCGAGTCTCAACCCCTTATTTCCTCTAGAGTGACCACCTACTGAGTAAGTCATAAACGGTGGAGACCGCTTGTTGTCGGTTAACATTTCCACTTACACTATCCTTCCACTTTAGTAGATCGACGAACGAGAATGCTCCCGAAATGATCTTCAAATTGAACGTCTCATGTCCACTTCGAGACTTGGGCATTCGGGTCTTTGAGACTTTGGGCAAGTGCTGGTGGTAAAACTCTCGAAGAAAAACTCTCGGAGTGACATAACTTACTTACGTCACTTGATGACATGTCACGAGCTGAGTAGCTACCACGTGTCACTCTGATTCTTGATTTTCACATACCTGAAATGTCGAATCAACTTGACACTTGTCATTATCTGATTGTGCTATGTATCCTTGCTAACGTGGACTGCTGACATGGTATGTCGACGTAGATCTCCCAATGTGACACATTCATCTCCTTGATCTAACGTTTTTCCTAACTCCCGATGTATCTTAGATCGACGGGCACGATGGCTGAGAGCGACTTCGGACCTTCATCCTTCGGGACTTCGGGTCTTTTGAGATTTCTTGGTAGTGAAACCCCTGAAGCAATTCTCCCGAAGTGATGTAACTTGCTTATGTCACTTGTAGACATGGCATGAGCCAATTTCCTCTTGACGCTTGTCATCATCTTATTATGCCATGTGTATTTGCTGACGTTGTCTGCCACGTGTCCTTGCTGACGTGGTCTTCTACACCTCCTTACTGATGAGGTCTACCACACATTATTGCTGACGTGGTCTGCTGATGAGGTATCCCTGATCTAACGGTCATCGTACATCCTCCAGATCCGATGGTCCTTATTCATTCAGATTTTCGAGCTTTGGGTAATTCAACTTTCAATTTCCCAAAACTTTCGAAGTGAGATTCCCCGAATAGTAAACTCTTCTCATCTTTGGACCTGAACTAAATTTTGTTCGTGGATCATGATCCTAGATCGATGCCTCAATCTGTCTATGATGCAAATCTTCTAGCTTATCCTGTCCTTCCACTTAGAATGATCCAACGACTGACGAAAATTATCATAAATGAGATTTTAGATCTTACCTTTCTTATCCTATCTTTCCACTTAAGATGATCCAGCGGCTAACAAAAATTCGGGTTTGATCTAATGGATGACGGGTGTTCGGATAATCAAATTCTCAACTTATGCCCCACTTATCCTATCCTTCCACTTTAAATTGATCCAATGGTTGTGAAGATTCTATAAGTAGATCCATGATCAAGGATGATTGCGGAACCACAACTTGCAAGTGATTTAACTCATCACCCAAATTTCACAATTGGAAGTTGCGTGTTGTTGGTGAGTCAACCACAATCGTCGATCTTCAAAGATATAAGATCGGAAAGTCCTGACTAATTGCGGGATTAGAACTAGCGCGATTTTTAATTCTCCTTTCAATCTCTGCAATCTATCCCTATCATTGATCTGGTGATTGCACATCCGACGGTCACAACTCAATCCAACTTAAATTGATCGCTTGTTGGATCAACCAAGGTCGTCGATCTCTGAGTCTATGAGATTTGGCGATCTAGACCAATTGTGGGGTTGGAAATAGCGAGTTCTTTGATTATTCTTCTGCTCCCTGCAATTCATCCATGTCGTTGATCTGGCTTGCAGATCCGATGGTCACGCTCATCCAACGGTCCTCAAGCCCACAATCACTCATATGAATGTCATCTGTAATATTTAGATGGTCAACATGGTCAATCTCTTGATCAAACAGCTTCTGAGGATTTTTCACTCTGATCAGACGACTGTTGAGGCTCTTCACCCTTAGCTTATGCTTTTCCTTCTGAGATTTGATCTCTGCATTTGCTAACCCTCCTGATATTTTATCATAGGACAATTGTTGATCATATCATGGTAAAAAATAATCACGAATTGCTTCAGCCTTAAGGTGATGTTCTTCTCTCGATTCTTAGTATACTATTCACTCCTTTTGTTCACTCCTCCTTCTGAGCTTACACTTTCGATATCTGCATATTGTTTGACATTTTTTTCTAACTGATGTATTGTTGACATCAATGACAATATCATCTGTGGTAATTCATCATTAACAAAAAATCATCACATTGACTGTTGACATCAATGACAATATGTCCAACATAATCATGCCATGCACAACAATAACCAACAAGAAGACACATTATAAACACATCAGCTCAAAGATAATAATAATACACAATAGAATATAAATATATAGAAAACACAAATAGCACTTATCATTAATTAAACCATCCACCAAATAGTTGCAGACCAAGGACGTTCCTCCCAACCATAGACACTATTGTTCCAAGTCTCAATAGAAGGTCACCCCTATTGGATGAAGGTGGACGAATAATTCACAAACTTGAATGGAACAGCAATTTGCATTTTAGCTTTAGCTTCTTGTAAATGGTGTTTTCATTCATGTTTTGTTTATACTGATAAACTAATAGTTTTTTGATAGCTTTAGACTTCACAATCTGTTATGTTTTGGGGATAATTCTTTTTTAAAATAACGTCCATATTTTATGCTTCGGATATTAAACAGAGTGATCATTTATTCAACTCAAATGACAGGGTTTCTCTTTAATTTTTAGTTGAATGGTTAAATGCATGTTGTTACAATTAGATTTATCTCAAATGTAATTTCTTGCAATCATAAGATCACAACAACTATTCACATCATTCATTTTGTTATTAAAACTCAACTACCAACACATTGTTCTACATTTATTCAGAACAGTTTTAAGGTTCATTGTAGGTTTCCCTCTTGGATAAGGTGGTTGGATGTTCTCTAATCGTACAGATGTTTAGATGCATATAATTAACTCACTAATAGGTTAGCTCATTTATGTTTTCCTATCGTTTATTCATCACTGAAACTCGAATATATGGTCTGGCTTTTGATCATCCACATATTTCTGTTTCATAGTATTTTTCTTATTAGTTTAGATTGATAAAAGAAAAACAAAAAAAAAAGTATCTTATGTTCTTTCTTTATCTGCTTTTTTCAAAGAAGTCATTTTTTCACATTGAGTTTTGTAAGTTTAGATTAAAGCTTGCAGTGTGTATATCGTGTACATAAATAAGATAAGTAAATCTGCTATTTAAATATATATATACAATAGTTACGTCATATGTATGTACATATATATATGGTAATTAGTAATTAGTTAGTTACTTCATTCTTTTTTTGTTTCTTTAGGACTTTTAGATTGGCTAACGGAGCCATTAAACTCGTCAGAACGAGTTACACCAAATGGCTTGGGTTATTTGGACAACCCCAGATCGGACTCGTTCTTTCAATTGAAGGACGGTCACTTTCGCCCATCAACAAATGGCGCTAGAAGGAGGGTCAGACTGACAAGATGGCCTTGTAGGAGTTTTTATTTCAAATGTATTCAATTTCCCCATGGCTCCCCAAATAATCTCATTTTTTCATATTTTTGTAACCCATATAATTAAAAAATTGGCGAATGGCTAGAGGATTCATACAACAAGAATATTCAAAGGAATGGTAAGATCATGCTTGCCTTGTTTTTAAATGATGATGATAAAGGTGAGTATGATATTTTTTTGTCATTTTTCGATATACTACCATTCTTGTTAGTAATATGTGATTTTATTTCCACTGTAGGATTGGAGTTGCTCCAATGGCTACATTGGAAGCATGACTTCACGTAGTATTCTGATTTGTTTAGTAGTTAGAGTAGGTTTAGAAGTAGGTTTTCTTTTAGTTTTATTCCTCACTGTTTCTCTTTGTAATAATGCAATCATGAGCAAAAGTGGGTGCAGCAAGAGAACCATAATATGACTGTTGTCAGGGAAGTCCGCTTGATCCTTTTCTCTCTGATTTTCGTTGAATATTTCTTTTCAAAGCCGCAGTATTATTATGAAAATTTTAAATGGAAAGTAAAGAGATAAATAAATCTGAACTATAAATTAAATCCTTACCCAAGGTACCACGAGTAGGACTGCATTCACATCAATGAGTATTTTTCTATTTTCTTTCAGTCTCTCAAGAGATATTTCGTGTGATGTTTTCGAATCCACCTTGGTACATATTTTTTTCTGTTTTGATTTACTTTTGTTTTCTGATTTTGGTTCTTTTCATTTTTTCTTGTTTTCGTTGCTTCCTGGTTAAACTTATGTCTGTGTCACCTTTTAGTTCGTGAAGGGAAACTAGAATGCCTCATTATGAAGCAACAGTTAAGGTCTTTTCAGAGCATCAATGTTGTAAATTGTTGAAACACAGACTAGCTAAAGAAAATTTATGTTCGAAGCAGGTCTTTTGGTTTCACATTATAATTATGAGAAAACACGACCATCTTTAAAGATTTTTACGTTGTCCCTGCTTTTAAAGAAAGCAACTCAAGTATGCCTTCCTGTCCTCGAAAAAACAGTTTCATTAGAAAACTAATTTTCAGATCATAATAAAAGTTACCAAGGGAAAAATAAAAGGCTGGAAAATGTCAAGTGTTCTGAAAACTGAAAATTTCAACATCACCTCGCTCTTCTGAATATCATTAAATTTATGTCAGATTGTAAATAATTTCTCGAGAGTTGTGAGAAGTGTTTGTAAACCCGCCGAGATACTGAACAGGTCTTCTCGCAGCGAGTAAATGCATGCATGATTCCAAGACAACTTCGTCGGGGTACTGAACAGGCCTGCTGGAAGCAAAGCAATGTCGGGTTCAAGAAAGTTATCAGGTATAAATTTTGATGTTGGTCAAAAGTGCCCTTCATTTTGATTTGAAAATTCTTGGATAGGATAGAGGCGTCAGAGTGGGTTAATTGGCATCCCTGCTGAGGCTATGGACGCCTGCTGGTAGTAGTGGCCCTGTCAACGGTATCAAATCCATTTACTTGAACATCGTTTCTCTCATAGTTAAAATTTTGTCACCGGATTTCATTTGGACAGAAATATATCTAAAGTTGAACTGTGTAATGATTGTTGAGATGCTTGATGTCCTTTAACTATGCTTTGATCTGTAATCATTCTAAATAGTCCTAACATGAACTCGTCGGTAATACAGAGATAATTGCTTCTCCCAGTAAGTCGCCATTGTTGGCAACCCTACAATATTTTCACCTTTTAAAGCGACAAATAATAATTCATGTAGCTGCCTACGCTTCGTCATGTGAATATTTCTATTTGAAGGTGACTACTCGGTTGTAAAGAATATGTTTTCATTGTTCCTATTATATTTTCTTTGTTTTCATGCCTCATTCATGACTGAAAGCATGAATGAATCATTGAAACTTATAATCAAATTGCTATTATATCCAAGGCTTGGTCTTTATGTAGGGTCAATGTTCTTACAACTCTTTTAATGAATGTTGTTTTGTTTTGAAGCTAATCATATGTCAATAAAACATTTTTGTTGAGTTTCTCCTGCAATACAAGCCATATCTTGAGTACCTTGTAAATACATCAAGAACATATTAGCATTAAAACTACAAGCTTCTTCATTTCTTGATAGATCATGATTCGATCTTAAAATCCTTAGATGGTATTTTAATTATTGGATCGCATCTTCTCCTAACCTTGGCAAATCAAAGTGCCCATTACATATGATGAGATTCAAAATCAGTCGTACCCTATACTCTATTTGAAGTGGCAGTTTGAATTGACAGATCCATCATTCCAAGCTAAAGTCTTGGGTTTCGTTCTGTACTCATGGCATTCATTACCCAAAACGCCAAAATTTCATGACTGAAACCCCCATTTCTTATGTTATGGTTACCCTGGTGTGTTCCTAGTTTTGTTTCCATCATTTTAGCTCGGGATACCTCTTGCCACTACCATCTAAACCCACAGTTGGTCTGAGTCACTCTTGTTACATTCTGTTCAATCCCGTTTTTGCTTGCCAGAGACACGATTTTGCGAGAGATATTCTGAGCAAACCGTTACGAATTAGACTAAACCCTTTAAAACCTAGAATGGAAATGGGCCCTTTTACCTTCATTGCGAGTAGTTTCGCTAGAAACTGGATCGTTTCAAAGATATTCCTAGACCTTTGGAGGTAAATTTCTCAGAATTTTTGTTTCGGTTAAGATAAGCATTTTTTTATTTTATTTTGTTACAAACATTCCTACAGTGCTGGATAAACCTCTGATACAGAAACATCGTTTTTCCTCAAATCACAAGCCAGAACATTTAAATGAAAATCCCCGTCATGAGGCAATACTCGACCATTTTTACCTGGACAACAATATGTTAGTTCTGAGATTTTGGAAACTTTTGTGCATGAATTAATTTGTCTGCCCTTATCTTAACATAAAATCCCCAGTGGAAACCCTTCAAAATAGTCAACAATTTGATTATGTGGATAACCTCCCACCATGCCTGAGAGGTAATAAGGATTTTACAAGAATCAAACTCAGCCAAAGGCCGATAGTGGATGGTGGTATTGTTTTAACACATAGTCATGTGATTTCTTGAACACTTGCCCCTGCTATAAATTCTGAAGGGTGTTTACACTGGATAGGTCTGTATTACACAGACATCTTCATCCTTCAATAAAATATAAAAGTGTTTATGGCTCAGATTGACTCATTAACAAGTGAAAACCATGAACTCAAAATCAATGCACAAAGGCAAGAAAAACGTTTGAAAAGGACTGGCAATGTCATAATAAAAAATGATGAGTGTGTCAAAGCAGTGATCAACTCTGAGATTTTATGATTCAAATTTAGTATTCAGTTGAAAGGTAAGATTTTTTTTGTATCTTAGTTATGCTTTTATTTTTATTTCTCTAATTAATATAGATTGATATAGATTTCTGCTGTTTAAAATAAGACTACCTACAGATTTTGTAGCCAGACAATTCTCATGTAAAATTTTGAAAAATATTGGTTAAATAAATATTTAATTTCTTCATTTCTTTTTTATTTCAAGATAGCATGCATCTTGTGGTGATCTCATAAGATCAAGCATCGCTGGAATTAGTTGATTTGCCACTTCTTTTGGCTTATTCTTTAAATCAAAACAAACTTGTATAATGTTGAAGATACAGTTTGATATTGGGTGGTTTTTTTGTCGTAACTATAAGATATTTTTGAAGATATGACCCTATCTTAGAAGATAGGATGCTTAGTTTACCTGAACTCTTTAAATACACAGTATTTTGTAATAGAAATCATATTAACCTAGGGTTGAAGGTGGACGATTAATTAACAAACTTGAATAGAACATCAATTTGCATTTTAGCTTTAGCTTCTTGTAAATGGTGTTCTCATTTATGCTTTGTTTATCCTGATAAACTAATAGTTTTTGATAGCTTTAGACTTCACAATCTGTTATGTTTTTGGGATAATTATTTTATAAATATTGTCCATATTTGATGCTCTAGATATTAACAGTGTGATCATCTATTCATCTTAAATGACAGGATTATCTTTAATTTATAGTTGAAGGATTAAATGCAACGTTGTTACAATCAGATTTATCTTAATGTAATTGCTTGTAATCATAAGATCACAACACTTATTCGTATCATCTGTTATGTCATTAAACTCAACTGCCAACACATTGTTCTACATTTATTCATAACAATCTTAAGGTTCATTGTAGGTTTCCCTCTTGGACGTGGTAGTTGGACGTTCACCACTCATGCAGATGCTTGGATACACCTCACTAACTCACTGACAGGTTAGTTTCTTTGTATTGTTTTTTGTCGTTTACATATCACTGAAACTAGAATGTATGGTTCAGCTTTTTACTATCCACATGTTTATGTTTCATTGAAATTTTTACAAAAAAAAAAAAATAGATTTATAAAGGAAAAACAAAAAAGTATTTTTATGTGTTTTCTTTATATGCTTCCTAGAAGCGATCATTTTTCACATAGATTTTCGTAAGTTTCGATTAAAACTGGCAATTGTATTTAATGTACATAAACAAGATTTGTATATTGTCTTCCTAAGTACACCTATTACAGTTATATTAGAGCGTATGTACATATATATATAGTGATTGGTAATTAGTTAGTTATTTCATTTATTTTATTTTCTTTTAGGACTTTTAGATTGGCTAACGGATCCATTAAACCCATCAGAACGAGTTACACCAAATGGCTTGGGTTATTTAGACAACCCCGGACCGGACTCGTTCTTCTTGTTGACGGACGGTCATTTTCGCACATCAACAACCCCTGAGTTGGGGCTAAGAATACACAAGGACAAGTAACAGGTTGACTCTACACACAACAATTAGCTAACAAGCTCTTAGGTTTTCCCAACCACATAACAATCATAATTTCCATATCTCTTTCCTCTAATCTTTCACAACCCAAATAAATGAACCCCTTTCTCTATAATGCATCCCATCAGGTTGTTCCAATTTATTTCCAAGGATCTAATGCTACTGGTCATGAAATATTAATGTAGGAAACTCCAAGGATTCTCAGTTATGGATAGTTTTTTCAGAACTTCCATCAATCTAATGCACACAGGCATCCATTCTCTCAATGATCAATAATTCCTTACATCCATATAGCAATGGATCTTTTTTGAAGCAGACAATTTTGGGGCTCAACACAGTAAACGAGGTAGAAGGGGCCAAAGGAAGCATCACACGCCATAGAATGAGGAGAAAGTAGCACGCAAGAAGGAAAAGGAAGCAACACGCCAGGAAAGAAGGAAGATCAACACAGAGTCAAAGCAAGGAATGGTTGGATCAAAGACTAACTGCACGAAAGGAAGTTAGAAAGTGGACAAGTGGGGTCCACTTAGAATTAGGGTTATGAGTCATAATGTAAGGAGTTTTAACCACTTTTTTAGTATAAATAGAGGGTGTATGAGAAAAATAGGGGAGAGTAGTTCATTATCACTTTTGCATGAGTGAAGTTGGAGTATTTGTTTTGTTGAGAGTTGCGGAGCTCATATGGAGTCAATTTTGAGATGTAATTGAGGTTCAGGTCACAAGATGTGGATCTTGGTGCGACACTGGTCAACCTCACCAATAATAAACTATGATGTAATGCACGCAACACTATTTTGATGAAGAATAAGAAACAAAGAAGAAGATCTTTATGGACGTAGCCTAGGGGGGTGAACCACAGTAAATATGGTGTCTCTATGTGTGTTGTGTTCATTTTATATCCTTATGATGATTGAATGGTTAGATGAATGCACTTTCTAGAGTTTATTGATAGCATGCACTAGAATAATCATTTAGAATGAATGTTATAGAATGGATAAAATAGTAGATCTGATGAATGTTATGGTAGAATGCATGTTAAAGTAGAAGTAGAAGTAAAAGGAACATCCCCAATCCCTTCCATGACTACAGACATCTACGTACTTCAGTCACCCATAAGCCATCTCGGGTGAGATTTCACCGTGCACTCTGTGCGCGATGTAGCCTTCTAGTTTACTAGAAGGTCCGATGGTGAATAGGGTTTTCTTGGAGAACTAAGGTAGAACTCGAGTCAGCCATACATCTAAAAAATGGTTTCATTTCCGGGAACAGTAGAATAATTTAACAAGATATTGGAGAATGGAAGTGCACAATAGACAATAAATTGGTGCGACATAATTCATAATACTGCATGCAGGAAAAGTAAACACTACGCAATGAAACGGGAAATGATCGGGAAAGTGAAAAACTGGTGAATGAAAAAGAAAGGGTGCGTTAGAGCATTAATGACAGAGATTATAAAAAGGGAAAAGTAGAGAAAAAAAAATAATGATTTTTTAGCAAAGGAGCAACATAGAAAACAAGGTGCGAGTAAGTGATAATTTGTGAAGAACCCAGTCGAGACCTACAATAGATTTTTCCTGAAGACAATAAAATAGCACCGCCAAAGTTCATAGGACCAAGTCAATTCACACAAAGGACCTGAAGCACTAACATACCACTGGAAGAAACGACCGGAATAGTTGATGTGGACGACATCCCAACTAGTACAAAGACTAAATCCATTAGTATGATGTGGATCAAGGAAGAAAACCCAGAAGAAGAAGAAAAATTCAGCCAAACAACATAAGGACGAAAACCTAGTACATAAGCAAACCCTAGAACAAAAAACCTAGGACAAACACATGCAAAAGGTGAACAGGGTGAAGATGAAAGTGACAACAAAGAGTCAAATAAAACTACAACAGAGGAGAACCGAGAGGTCGAGGATGACCACGACACAAATGAAGAAATACATGAAGAAGAAACCCTAGAAGAAACAACAATAGGGTCATCAAGGAAAAGGGCAGCAGTGGCATCAACATGCACACTAACAAATATTTTGTTGCCAGTGCCTCACATACGGGTCTCAGTCGTCATTGTGGAAGATATGTTGGAATGTGTAATTTGAGGTATGTTGATCATGATGTGACAGAGGTCGCCAAGTTCCCAGAGCTTATGCAGGAGGTTATATGGAGAACAAGGAGTCAACCTCGAAAGGAATCCCAATTATGGATCCTAAACAATGGATATCTAGACTTTACAACTCTGGAATTATGAATTTACTAGAAATTCCTCACTTTGATAGGGGGAAAGATGTAAATGCATGTGTCAAAAAAAAAATGGCACGCGTACATGGAGGGTTTTTATGGATGGAAAGACCTACCCTAATAGATGTCAACCTCATTGCTAAGCTGACAGGACTACCAACAAATGGAGTAAATCCATAACAATACCTTGATGATAAAATGAAGGAGAAGGTCGTTGCAGAGGAATTTAAGGCAAAGTTTGGAAAAGAGAGAGGAATCAAATGTGTGATAATTAAAAACATCAATGACCCAGCTACCAGATTTATGAAAAAATTGATGGTCTTCAATCTACTTAGGAAGTGTCGCAAAGAAGAGGAAGCTGCAAGAGTGGTCATAGCAGTTGCACAGTGCGCAAAGGGTACATTTATTATTCAGATATCTTATTTTCTCAACCTTTTCTTATAAGACTACAGAGATGTGTAGGATGCGGGAACGAAGTTCCACTACTCCTGGCTGATAATTTTGATAGCCTTAGAAGCATGGGAAAAATTGAAGTTTTCACTATTTTGTGAAAGAACAAGAAGGTGTCGCGTAACAAGATATGAAACCTTGTGACACAACATAGATGCCAAGTAGAGAAAATCCAACTCCAACATTTTTGGCATGTAAATTCAAGAGATGCAAGAGAATATTGCATATACATGGAGAATTTCGCCCGAAGTGGTGGAGCAAGAGGAGATAGCCAAATTTAAGGAATATGGGCATAACACATGGATACAAACCAAAAGAGACCCTAAGAAAACATGTCTCAGGATGCACTATTGCATAACAATAGAAGAAATCCAGTGGGTACTAGTAGAATGGTATGATCAATGGAAGGTTCCAGTAGTAGGCAAGAAGGGAGAAAAGGGTAAAGAATAGGCATAATCTGCCACAACGTATAAATCCAGTATCCTAACAACAAATACTAGAAAAGCAGCAGAGTGAAGCAAATCAATAGTTGTTGGTACAACAACAAAGAAACCAAGGAAGAAGGAAACAATCAAGATAGACTCAATGTTAGGAACAGACAATGTGAAAATAACAAACAGAGAAGCAAAGAAGAAAGATGGAATATCAACCTAGGAAACAAGGATTGGAAGTATACCAGAGGTAAAGAAACTTGCGCAGATAGAAAAGAGGACATCAACCATGTAGATGGGAGAATTGAGAAAGAAGATGAGGGCACAAAAGAATCCCATTGAGCTCACAGTCACAAAAGATGATGCAGAGTTAGTAGCTGATAAGGTGCAATATAGAGGAGAAGAAGCACTCTATGTCGCAGAATATCAAAGAGAAGAACTCATGACGAAGATAATGGAAACTAAAGAAGTTTTGGAGTCAATGTCGCACAATAGAGAAGCACAACACAGTAGGCTCCAATACATGAAGAGAAAGAGACTGTCCAAACCGAAATAATGGGAAGAGAAACATTCTAAATAAGTCAAAGTACGTTACAAGTAGATGAAAACATGGCGCAGAAACAGGTCAAGGATGTAGAACAACTAGAACTGGTATTGGCTAAAATACCAACAAAAGAACTATATAGGTTGCAGATGAGCGTGGCGTAAGAGGTTCGATCTAGAGATAGGATGGATGAAACACACTTGGAGACAACCAAGTTAGATAAGGAGTTGCTAGAGACAATCCTCAAAGAAGTTTAGATTGAACATGAGGAGGAAAAAAGACGTGCAGTTAAATTGGAACAAAGGCTTGAAGTATTCCAAACAATCCCGGAAATTTCACTAGCAGGAGAAATCAACACAGAAGAGAAGATAATGAGGATAGTGCAGATGATGGAAGGATACAAACATGATATAGTAGAGTTGGTTGGGGAGCTGACACCAACCAACCCTCCAGAAGTCAGATCAGAGGAGCAGCAGGCCACAGAACAAATGGATAGTATTGCGTTGGAAGTCAAAAAAATAGTAGAGCTTTACGAAAGGACCGTGCAGATATGGACAAGCCTGGAAGAATATGAAGGTATCCAACAGTTGGATTAGAGGGAAGAAAAGATGAATTTTGCAGTCTAAGATCTAAAGAAAAGGAAAAATACAATGCCTATATCGGAGAGACTAAGGGCCACGCAGGAGATGAAAAACCTGCAAGTAGAACTAAAGATAACCCAAGAAGAAAGACATACAATAAAGACATTCAAGGCAGGCTCAATTGGAGCCGCTTCAAGAGCAAGATGAAAAGATGATAATAGAGCTGGAACTAGAGAAACGTAGACAAGAACAGGTGCAATCGGAGAGTAGAGAAGTGCTGAAGGAGCAAATCACAATGCAGGTGGTAGAGAACCTGGCGGAAAAAAGTTTGTAGGTGAAGACAGAGGTTGATGCACTGACAAAGAAGTTTAAGGCATTAGATAAATAAATGCAGGAGGCACACGCTACCTGAGTGGCTCAGGATGAGCCACATGTTAGTGTTGGGGGCATGTTGGAGCATATAATTTTGGGGTTCAGAGCAGTAAACGAGGAAGAAGGGGCCAAAGGAAGGAGTGTGCACCATAGAGTGAGGAGAAAGACATGCACAAGAAGGTAAAGGAAGTAGTGCAATAGGAAAGAAGGAAGATCAGTGCAGAGTTAAAGAAAGGAAAGCTTGGAACGAAGCCCAACCATGCGGAAGGCACTTAAAAAGTGGACAAGTGGAGTCCACTTAGAATTAGGGTTTTGAGTCATAATGTAATGGTTTTTACCCACTTTTGTAATATAAGTAGAGGATGTATGAGGCAAATAGGGGAGAGTAGTTCATTATCACTTTTGCATGAACGAAGTAATTTAAGCACCTTTTGAGTTATGAGTTTGAGTATTTGTTTTGTTGAGAGTTGCGAAGCTCATATGGAGTCATTTTTGAGATGTAATTTAGGGTTAGGTCGCAAGATGTGGAGCTTGGTGCGATGTTGGTTAGCCTCACCAATATTAAACTATGATGTAATGCATGCAATGCTATTTTGATGAAGAATGAGAAATAAAGTAGAAGATCTTTGTGGACGTATCCTAAGGGGGGTGAACCACAATAAAAATGGTGTCTTTGTGTGTGTTGTTTTGATTTTATATGATTATGATGAATGAATGGTTAGATGAATGCATCTGTTAGATTTTATTGATAGCGCACACTAGAATAATCATGTAAAATGAATGTTATTGAATGGATAAAATAGTAGATATGATGAATGTTATGGTAGAATGAATGTTATGGTAGAAAGCATGTTAAAGTAGAAGTAGAAGTAAAAGGAACAACCCCAATCCCTTCCATGACTACATACATCTGTGTATAGCAGTCACCCATAAGCCATCATTGGTGAGACTGTGCTATGCACTCTATGCGCAATGTAGCTTTCTAGTTTACCAGAAGGGTCGATGGTGAATGGGGTTTTGCTGGAGAAATAAGATAGAACCTAGGTTAGGCCATGCATCCAACACTCTCCTCCTCCAACAATTTGTTTCCATGCTCATACCAAGAGCACATGATTTATCAAGAACGAGGAAGACGAGTGATTGAATTATGAATGAAGAACCCCCAAAATGAATGATCAACTGAGAAAAACCCCAAACAACCCACATGTAGGGTTTATATAATTATAAGAACCAAGAACCACATGGCCTCCCCCAAGAAGCTCATGTAACCACTTCCTCAAATAAATCCAATATGGGTGAGTAAAATAATAATAAAATACTTAGCCCATTTATCCCCCTCTCTTGTGGAATCATAGCCCTCTATATCTTGTCCTTGTTCATCTTGTAGCTAATGGTGTATTTTATTAATATATATAGAAGTATTACATTTCTATATACCCCAAAAATTCGACATACTGACTCACCATCCTAAGTCACATTTACATAATATATTCTAATTCAGAGGGGTTAAAACTGGGGTATTACATAATGTGTGTTGTAATTGTATTAAGTTGATGTTTTTGTTGATAATCATGCTAATATTTAGCAGAAGGTTGTTGGTCATATAAATGTAAGCCGAATTGGTTGTAGGGTTGTTCTTGCTTAGTGAAAGAGAGTATGATGACTATTGTGTCTTAGGTGTAGAACAAGGTTAGTCATGTAACTCTTTATTTTGAATCAAGAAGATAACAAGAGAGAAAGAAGCTCAAGGAAATCTAGTTTTCTCATTTGGGTTTCTTGGGTAAAATCTCTGTGCAATGTGTGATTGTTTTGTCATTTATTTTCTTGATTAAATATGTCTTCTATTTTCCTACTAGGTTTAGCGGGGAAGTCTATTTCCCAACAAAGTGGGTCCACTTTATAAGGCCCACTAGGTAGTTGGTGCCCATTTATGATGGGACCACAGGTAGTTAAGGTTTTTTCTATGTAAAATCTATTTAAAGATATAGGAGACTATAAAATGCATTGTATTGTGTTGTGTATTTGGAGTTGTGCTTAGTGGAAGGTTGCCCCACCTCAAGAGGCAAGTGAACATCGTATTGTTAATATTTAAGGGTATTTTTATAGTTTCTATCTTATTGTCTCTTGTTCCTAGTTAATTTTCAATTATATTCTCTATATACCTTGTTGTATTTACCTGTTCAAGGGTTAAAGAAAACTACACATAGTTCCTAGGAAATCTAATTTTGCGTGAGTATCATTGGGACCATAGACATTAGTGACAATACCTCCAATTATCAATCCTATTTCCTTGAATCTTGCACATATAGTATGACTTGTTGTGATGAAGTTTTCCAACACTATCAAAGTAGGGTTCCACAAAATGGCCATACCTCCTAAGAAACCATCTGCACTAATAGTCACAGAGTCGCAACTCTTCCAACATATTGAGGACATCTTTTTCATCACTTCTTTATCATAATTAATTTTCTAAATTATAAATATGTTGTTTTTGCCCTTTATGATCCCACCCTTAAGTATTATTTTCTTTCCCTTTCCATTAACCCTTCTAACATTCCATGGAGCAATATTCCTGGCTAGACTTTACATTGGGTGATGAAGTATTTGTGTAGTAGAGATGACACTTGTTTAGAATAACAAAGCTAGGTGACAAAGTATTTGTCTAGTAGAGATGATACTTGTCTAGAATAAAAAAAATTGGCACCTTCCTCTTGTATTTTTTATTTCATGGATTTTTTGTCTCTCCTTTTTTCTTCCCCAACTATTTTTTCTTATGTTTGGGTTGTGCTTGTTTCATTCTCAGTGCTTGTGAGGCTCCTAGATTTTGATAGGATGAGACAATTTTGGATTTTCCTCTTAATATTTCTTCTCTCAAGTCTTCAATTTATTATTCAGTTATATTTGTTAATATTTTTTCTCCATAAATTTCTATGAGTGTTGGTAGATTTATCTCATGTATGTCCATGTCCTCCATCGGTTTAGACTCTTCTTACTCTGAATTGGATTTTTCTTCTTCCTCTTCTCCCATATCTAGATCTTCAATATCTTATGTACCTTCCTTGACTAGTTGTTGTACTGTATCCTTTCTCATGCATTTATTTTCACCTAAGATGTTTGTAGGTGTGATTTTTTCCTTATTTACATCTTCTTTTTCTCCCAATATTTCCCATATGAGTCTTTCTCTCTAGATAGATATCATAAGATATCAGATATTATGGGGCAATTATTAGTGTCCTTAGTGAGATGTTTTTTCCTAGACTTCCTTTTTCTTGGGACTTTGACAAATCATTCCTTGTCATCTCCTTCTTCCATGTTCTTAAGATTCATTTTGACGTTCATAGGGAAGTTCCTAAAAAAATGGTAATGATCATGGAACTTCCTACAATAGAATAGAATGTGTTCACAATATAAGGTTTGTAACCATTTTAAATATTGGAAGTTGATGCAGATGGATTATGGGACAAATCCAAAAAAAAATCATATAAACAAACATTCTTGCATAAGCTATACATATGGTTGTTCTTGTGAATTTTGAGGTTTTGAAAAAACATCATAGAGTATTTCCTATCCCTGTAAGTGTTGTTGATGTTTGTATCATCTTACATGTACTTCTGCATGGGTCTAAGTGTCTAGACGTGTGGAAGTCATTCAAATCCTTATACCATGATAATTTACTTTAATTAAAAGAATTATTAAAGTAAATTGTTTTATTAATTAGTTGATTTTACTTAATGAAATGCTAAAGTTTTTAGCATTAGTGAATTGAATATTAGTCATTGATCTCAAGTGAGGTGAGAAGTAATCTCAACCACAATCACTTTGGAGATTAGGGTTAGGTCATAAATCAAGATTATAAAATCAAGGCTAGGTGAAGGAGAAGGTATTCCATTCATTTTGGAGCAAAGAATGACTTTTTCTCAAGTGATTGAGTCACAAGGGACTTTGACTCGAGGGGATCAATATTGGGAGAAAATAAGGGCTTTTTCTCAAGAGGGTTAGATCACAAAGGACTGTGATTCAAGGAGATCTCAAATAGGTGGAGACAAAATTCCATCTAGAGATCAGTAGAGGTCAAGGAGAAGAGAGAACATAGGCAGTCACAAGTGGGTTTCATCGTATTGGATCTGGAACAGTAGGGTCACATCATACAAAGTTCTTCATACAGTCCTTGTGTGTGTGTATGTAGGTTTCAATGGAGAAAAAAAGATATATGTGAGTTTGATAAAGGAAATACATAAACATCTTGAGGAAAATTAAAGTTTGAGATCGTACACCAGACCGGGAGTTGCTATGGTTTGTAGGTTTTGTCTAACATTTTCTGTATTTCTCTATGGACCATTTTCCTAGTAAAGGATCCCTTGTAAGATTTGAAGTTATTTGAATTATAAGATTAGTTCATGGGAAGAATATCTTTCTATATTGTGTGTGAGATTTTGGTTTCTATTATTGCTTCCTCTATTTATTTGAAATTCATTATTACAACAAGTGTATTATATTTTGTGAGATGCTAATTTGATTTACAACAAGGAAATAACTAGATAACAAATTACCTAGGTGCCAGAGTTAGGATATCAATATGGTATCAGAGCGTGTTGAGAAAATCAACATGGGATGAGATCTCTCACTCTAATATGGATCCAATATCAAGTTGAAAAACAACCTATATATTCTAGATCTGATTTGTAGTAGTGGGTGTTTAAAGGACCAAACACAGATCCACAACAATTTGCAATAGATCTATCGGATTTGCAAGGAGATCTTTGTAGATGTATAAACCAACATTGAAATTCATTGAGTGTTTGAGCCACAAAGGACTATGACTCAAGAGGATATTAGGAAGGGTGAAGGACTTTCATATAGATATTAACTCAAGGGATAACAAATCTATTGGAGTTAGTGACTTATAGAGAATGCAAAGAAGGATTTTTTCTCAAAGAGATATCAGTCAGGGTGAAGAAGGTCTTTCACCTAGAGATCTAATCAGTCCAAAGGAAGAGGAGGCATCAAAAGACAGATATGGTATCAAGGACATATATAGGTAGCAGAGTAGAAATAGGTACAACCGTAGGAAGGTCTAGCAGATTGGAGCATATTTCTAGAGTTGTACACATTGAACAAGTCACTCAGGGCACGTGTGTATGCGGGCTACAATACAAAAAGGTGCATACATACGTCGTATACAAAAAGAACAAGAACATACGTATGTGTGATATAGAAGAAATATGCATGCACATACATCGGTTTTAGTAGAGAAAAGTGTGTACATATACAGGCTACATAACGAACAAGTGTGTATAGTTTGTGAAAGTTTCAGGTCCAAGTTCATACAACAGGGGCATAGTTGTTCAGCTGCAAGAGTTGGATGCATTTTTTTCTTTTCTCAGTGGGTAGATCATATGAAAAAAGCAAAATATTTATTCAATAGTATGATGGAGAAGGACTCATGGACCCATGTGGAGCTTGGTGACGATGACAAGTATGCAGTGAAGGGGGAGGGAACTATCATGTTTCATCTTGAATCAAAGGATTTTTAGAGGCCTGGGATGTGATTTAAATACCATAACTGAGGAAACTATTTCTCTTTGTCTCATTTATGGAGGACAAGGGTTTTTCCTTTACTTTTAAAATAGGGAAAGTACTCATTTTTTCAAAGGGAGATATCCCTGACACAACAATGAGCATTGTTGTCAGAGAGGAAAGGTTATACAAGTTGCGGGGAATTTTTTTTTGTGGGTCTAAGGGGATTTGGGATTGTATCCATTCAGATGTGAATGGACATATGTCAATGGCATAGAATGAGGTGTAGGAGCCTTGGAAGTGAGGAAATAATTCAAAGACTTCCAGTGTGGGGAGTCAACCTTCAAATGGGGAGGAGGAGCTAGGCCCTTCTAGTTCTGTTAGGAGACCTAGTTGGTACGAGATGACATTGAGGAATGCTTAGGAGAAAGTTGAGGCTTCTAGGATAAAATTTAGGGAGAGCATACCTCCATATAAGTTTTCAAACTTCATGGTGTGAATGAGTAGTATCATCGAATCCGAGTCTTCGAATGTGTTGTAACCCTTGAGATGTTTCTGGCTAGGAAACTATGCCAAGGAATCCATTTCAAATTTGTTTAAGTTAAATTTTTAATTTTTTTAAACATGTCCTAAAACATAGTTTTAACCTTTTCATGTAGAATGTTAACCTTTAAAACCTAATTAATCATACAATTAGAACTTGAAAGGAATAACTTATATATTTCAGATAATTTATAATTTAAAGAATGATAAGAAGAATATAAGATAACAAAATCAAGATAGAAAAAAGGTCTTTTGTTTGAATAAATATTATTTCTATCTTAATAGCAGGAAAAACACAAATGTATTCGAGTTAAGAAAAATATTAAATGAACAGAAATGAATAATTCATTACTTTCCACATAATTAATGAAAAAGATATCGATCCAAAATACTTACAAGACCATTTAGGAAAATTGTAATCTTTAATAATTTCTACTTAAATTTGTAGCAATGATGGTTGTACCAATTTTGCTACACTTATAACATCATATACAAGCTTGAAAGAAAGATTATGAAACAATAGACAACATTAAACTAGGAACACGGTATGAAACAACCAAAATTATGAATCTTTCAAGCTCTCTTAGAATTATTTTCATTAAAATTTCTTCGGTCCTTTTTCCACGGTCCAAAATACCCCCTTTACATTGAGTTTGTCTCCTTTATACAAAAATGACTATAACCAAAATTGGTTATTAGGAGCTTTTTTTTATCTTTCACTATTACAACAATAGATTTGACTTTACAAATATAACATTGGGTACATTTGAATTTGGAATTCTCCCATGATATCTCCTAGCTTTAATATTGTTGTTTTGATAACTCATTCTTGTATCAATTGAATTAAAACTTGCTGACTTATCAACTTGTAATATGATTGGTAGTCGACTATAACAGAATCCTAAGATTCATAGAATTTGTAGCCAATGATCTACGTGGATCTGTAACCATTTTTGGGTGCCATGATTTAGGGTCTTTCATACTGTAAATTCTATAAATAAGGTGTAACGTACCCAACCACCAACTAGCTGGCCACGATACTTCAAATTGCACTTCAAGAATTGATTTCAAATTCTAATAAGAATTAATTCAAAAAGAATCATGAAATAATGCAACAACCAAACACACAATAATCAAGATTCATGTTATACTTAAAAATAATGCTTAATCATGCCATGCACAACAATAACCAACAAGCATCACATTATGAACACATCATCTTAGAGATAATAATAATACACAACAAATTATAAATATACAGAAAATACAAATATCACTTATAATTAATTAAACCATCCACCCACTGGATGCAAACCAAGGAAATTCCTCCCAACCATATAAATTGTTGTTTCAAGTCTCAACAATAGGTCACCCCCAATCCAAGGCTATGAATCCATAAGGGAAAGGTCTTAGGATGACTCTACACACAAGAATTAGGTAACAGGCTCTGAGGTTTTCCCAACCACACAACAATCCTAATTTCTAGCTCTCTTTCCCCTCATCCCGCACAACCCAAAGAAATGAACCCATTTCTTTACAATGCAGTCCCTTAGGTTGTTCCAATTTATTTCCAGAGATCCAATGCTACTGGTAAAGAAATCACAATGCTGGAAACTCCAAGGATTCTTAGTTGTGGATAGTTATTTCAGAACTGCCATCAATATCAAGCACACATGAATCCATTCCCTCATAGAATGATTAATAATTCCTTAAAATCATATATCAATGTCTCTCCTCCTCCATCCATTCGTTTCCATGCTCAGACAAAGAGCACACAAATTATCAAGAATGAGGAAGATGAGCGATTGAATTATGAATGAAGAACCCCAAAATGAATGATCAACCAAGAACAACCCCAAACATCCCACATGCAGGGTTTATATAATTACAAGAACCAAGAACCACATGGCCTCCCCCAAGAATCTCATGTAACCACTTCCTCAAATAAAACCAATATGGGAGAATAAAATAATAATAAAAGAATTAGCCCCTTTAGCCCCCTCGCTCGTGGAATCATAACCCCCTATCTCTTATCCTTGTCCATATTGCAGCCAACGGTGTATTTTATTAAAATATATAGAAGTATTACATTTCTAGGCACCTCGACCTTTTGACATACCGAATCACTAGCCTAAGTCACATTTACATGATACATTCTAGTTCATAGGGGTTAAACCAAGGTGTTACATCCCCCTACCCTTATTTTTTCACTTTCCTTAGTGCACAACACCATACCAATGTTATTCTCATCACATATCTAGGCTCTCTGGCCTTTAATATGCAAAGGAAGTCCAACCAAATGCTTATATACATAGGAACTTCAGCCTAAAAACATGTATACATAGGCACTCCGGCCCAAAACATGCACACAGATTTTACAATTTACATTTTTTATAGCAGTTCCAACCAACAATCTCTCATTCCCCATTATCCTACACAATCCAAGGAAGTGTACCCCCTTCTCTGCTTTGTAGTCCTTCAGGCTATACCACTTCTCTTTAGGGCTTCAGTGCACTCAACTAGGAATTCTCAGAGTTGTTGCCTTAGGAACTTTAGTTGAAACAAGTCCACTAGACTTTTCTTAGTTCCTTGCCTTTGTCCTTGAGCTCCATTTCCTTATGGTGTTACATCCCCCTACCCTTATGTTTTCACTTTCCTGAGTGCACAAAACCATACCAATGTTATTCTCATCACATATCTAGGCTCTCTGGCCTTTAATATGCAAAGGAAGTCCAGCCAAATGCTTATATACATAGGAACTTCAGCCTAAAAACATGTATACATAGGCACTCTGGCCCAAAACATGCACACGGATTTTACAATTTACATTTTTTACAGCAGTTCCAACCAACAATCTCTCATTACCCATTATCCTGCACAATCCAAGGAAGTGTACCCCCTTCTCTACTTTGTAGTCCTTCAGGATGTACCACTTCTCTTTAGGGCTTCAGTGCACTCAACTAGGAATTCTCAGAGTTGTTGCCTTAGGAACTTTAGTTGAAACAAGTCCACTAGACTTTTCTTAGTTCCTTGCCTTTGTCCTTGAGCTCCATTTCCTTATGGTGTTACATCCCCCTACCCTTATTTTTTCACTTTCCTGAGTTCACAACACCATACCAATGTTATTCTCATCACATATCTAGGCTCTCTGGCCTTTAATATGCAAAGGAAGTCCAACCAAATGCTTATATACATAGGAACTTCAGCCTAAAAACATGTATACATGGGCACTCTGGCCCAAAACATGCACATGGATTTTACAATTTACATTTTTGACAGCAGTTCCAACCAACAATCTCTCATTCCCCATTATCCTACACAATCCAAGAAAGTATACCCCCTTCTCTACTTTGTAGACCTTCAGGATGTACCACTTCTCTTCAGGGCTTCAGTGCACTCAACTAGGAATTCTCAGAGTTGTTGCCTTATGAACTTTAGTTGCAACAAGTCCACTAGAATTTTCTTAGTTCCTTGCCTTTGTCCTTGAGCTCCATTTCCTTATGGTGATCTTCTTCCTAAGCTTCTAGATTTAGTAGCCAACATCTCATCTGTATTAC
>JASDQU010102516.1:183648-214705 GCA_032191745.1 Picea mariana
CACTCTGCCATGGTGAGTTGGAAGATCTTCTCAACACCTCAACACATCATCCGAACTCTTTCCAATATTTCCCAACTATTTGGATACCCTCCTATTCAACCCATACAGAACACGAGGAAAAAAAATTCCTAAGTTCTCTTCAATGTTGACAAAGAGGTTGCAGTCCAAACATAAGATATACATGGGAAACCATTGAGTAGTCACATAACACTATATCCCTTCCATATCCAACCATATCATGGTCTCACACAAGACTATCTCTATGGATATTCATTGCTATAGAAAGAGTATGTCTCCTGATTTGACCTGGTTATGATCTCATAACCAATCATAACATAATATGCAACTAATAATATATCTAAATTCATTCTAGCATCAACACCATTTACATACTCCAGGCCTTCGACCATTACATATCAATTTAAATATCGAAAAATTAATTGAGGGAATTCTTACCTCAATTCCCTTCAACATTATGCATCAAAAGCAACCAAATGCATACCTGCATGGTTGTTATCAACCTACTTGATGCTACCTAATCAAGTAGTATTTGTAGAATCTCACAATCTTCCCCCTTCATCCTTTTGATCACCATTTCTACCACCCTCATGGGTCTAAGTTCACATAGATAGAAGTCATAAGAAACAACAACATTCACATATTTAACCATGCTAGATCTTTTTTCCTAAATACATAATCCATCATTAGTGATGCTCAATTTCCATAACATCATTATTACATGTATATAACAACATATTATTCTAAGTCCACAAGCATGTCATATGCATATCCAAGCATGTACATATGCACAAATGCACACCCATATGCACCAAGTATTCATTGTCCACATGCCTACCAATACATATGCAATTTAACTTTATTGTATGCATCATGCACTCTAGTGCATTTCTATTTCAGTTCACTTATTTATTATTTATGTTGTAGTTGGTTTTCCTTGAATTTCTTCAGATCATTGCTTCCTTGTGTGCTCCCATTCTGCTCATTTGCACTATTGTTCTGTGGTATGAACACTTTCCAACCAAGATCCACTTATCCATTTTACAATCCAACCAATGTGTTCTATTTACAATAGCTTCTCTTAGGTAGACATATTCAAACTTTACTTTTATGAATCATTCCAACACCTTGGAATCAGGTATCTCACAACATTCCATCACTCTACTACCACAACATCCTTGAATCAACTTAACCATAATCATTCCACATCCCTATTATTATTTCTAGCTGTATATTGGATTTCCAATTTTGGGAATTGTTCTCTTAACTTCTTTTAACAACTCCCTATGCAACCATACTTTTCCCACTCAAGACCATTCCTAATGGAAGTCTATTTTAATTTAGTGGAACTTTTCAAGTGAAATAACCTTCATTATTATATTCCTGATTTATCTGCATTGTCCTACTTCCACTATGAACTCTGATATTGGAAGTGGATTTCTTGCTCCGAGTATTTTTAGACAAGGTAGCTAAGTCATAACTAGATAATCCTTTTGAGGAACTCCTATGCTTGGTAAATAGAGATTATTCACACATCACATGCTAATCTTCTTTTTCTCTTTCACATCAAGTTTGCAGCTATCTACACATCTCTACCTTCAAGTCTACGAAATCTTACTTTTCCTTTCTATGACCATTAATGAAATTGTTCACCCATTGGATTCATGTCCTATGTGAGAACACTTTTTGTTGTGCCTTGCAATTCATTCATATTATGTAGAAGTTGACTAATAATTCTTTTGTTCCACTCTTCTTGAGTTCTTTATCCACTTTTCATTATTTTCCCTGTAGCTCTTTATTTCCTCAACCAACTTCTACAATATATGTCATGCTTCCATGACTCTGATATCCAATTCTAGGCTTGAATTTATCTAATTTTATCTCTAATTCTTCCAAATGTGCAAGAAACCATTTTTGTTAGAATTATGCATATTATAGAAATTTGTCAATTAATGCTATAGGTCCTTTTTTCTACTCAACTCGTGAAGAATTATATCACAATTATCCAAATTCTAATGATTCTAGGTTATTCTCCTCTGAATAATATTTCTGAAATATATACTCATGTCTCATTATGATATCTTATCTAAAAGTTATGGCTTCTTGAAAAATCCATTTTCACCCCATTTGTGCATTTTCTCCACTGGTGTAATTTTATTGAAAGGCCAACTTTTGTCAACACCAAAATAAAATAAGAACTAGAGAAACTTTTGTATGAGACATAGATAATAATAATGACAATGAAATAATAACAACTCTCGTATTTTCAATCTGATGTTCTAGTAAAAAAATGCACCAATCAAGAAATGGCAACTTTGTCATTTTCACCCCTTTTTTCCAGACTTGGAATTTTTATTCAAGCTAAGCAAGACATGCTATATCTAAATCTGTGCACTTTTCAAAAAAATTCAATAAACCAAAGTTGTTTGTCTTAATGAGTATATAAAATGTTGAGTAAATAAAAAAAATTTCAATGTTGGAAATGTAATATGTTAGGTTACTTGATGAATATGAACCGTCAAGTAATAGGAAAAGTCCTTAGAAGTCCAAGAGACCTTGGAAAATGAATCCAACGATCATCAAATATGTATTTATATATGTAGCATATCATTAATGAACACAACTAACACTTATATTATTTATGTGTTCCAACAATGGCATCGGAGCTGAGTGTTTTTGTTTCCCTTCCTATGTGAAACACATCTGACCTCCTGCCTATGATTCTGCATTATTCTATGCCCATATGCATCCGTCTTCCATTCTGTCTCTACAAAAATGTTCCTCTATATGTTATAATTCTATTCTACTCTGCACTTAGTCTTCTCAATCTGTTTTCTAGTCTATCTCGTGCTCTTTCTCTAGTTATTCTCTGCATGCTCAAGCTCACAAAACTTTGGGAATGAGGGTGATGGGTCGACTTAGGGTTTTACACATTGTTATGAGGAAGTTGGGTGATCTGGATTTATGAGTGGAATGAAATGAATAACATACTGAATATAATTAAATAGAGGTACGAATAATAAAAAAAGATATCTAGTGAATAATAACTTCTATTAAATAAATAAAATAGGTTGAAACTGTAGAATTGAAAACAACTTGCTCGAATGGTGGTAGCTATCTCTAAGAAGAGATATGTATGTTATGCACATCCATCTGAGTAGAATGATTACAATGAGGATCTAGAGGCATTTTTAACATTACTCATGAATGCCAAAACCCTAGACATTCAAAAACCTAACCCTAGGAGATGAAATGCCAAAAGTTATGTGAGCTCCGATGGGTAAGTTGGTACCTCAACTTGCCAGGGTTGTAAATTTTGCATATGACCTTCGTTTTAGGCATGTGATAGCCCGTAGGAAAGGTATTTTCGAGAAATACACATTATCCCTTGAAAATTTGACTCTGTATTTATTTTGACTATGGCAAGCCAAAAAAAACATTGTTTATGGCCCAAAAATGGCCCTGGAAATACAGAAATATGTACTGACATGAAAAATTCCAAAATAAGCAAGTTGGAATAGGTGGGAGGCCACCAATATCCACCTGGATGTTGTGTAGCGATTCAGGATAGCCCCAAAGGTGAAGAACCCACAATTACAAAGAAATGTCATCATTATAGAGAAATGTGATCAACTAAAAACTGTCAAGAGGAGTCAGTTGGAATAGGTGGGTGGCCACCAATAGCCACATGGATCAGTTCTCCCCCCTTAGGAAGCAATAGTATCCATTTCATTGAGTTCCCCCATCAGGTGATGAAATTTACGCTGAATTTGGCCCCGGGTGAGTCACTTGCCTTGGTGTAGGAATTGCCCTTCCTTGACAACTTGATAAAGTTGGATCCTTTATTGGTGAGTGCCCTTGACCTGTTTTTCCATGATCTGATCAGTGGATAACTATTCCATGCAGTCATGGTTGAGATCTGTTAGTGTCAACTATTCTGCGATCTCTGAGGTTTCCAATAATGGTGGAAAATATGGTTGGAGGAGGTACACATTGAACACTGGGTTCAATCCAAGGAAGGGGGGAATGTTGAGCTCAAAAGCATTGTCACCCATAGCCTTGGTGATAATGTAAGGACCATAGTGAAGTGGATGGAGCTTCCGATGGGGCCCTATGTTTGGCCATCGGTTTGAGGGTGGAAGGCAGTGGATTTAGTGAGCTTGGTGTCCAACAATGACTAGAGTCTTGACGAAAATGTGATGAGGAACCTCTTGTCCCGATTAGAGATGATGGTCTGTGGTATCCCAAAATGGACCCACACTCATTCGAAGAAGAGCTTGGAAGTATCTGTCGCTGTGATTCTCTTCTTGCAGGCTGTGAGAATGGTCATCTTTGAAAACTGATCAACCACCAAAAATACACAATCATTTCCTTGCTTGGTGGACGGAAGGCCATACATGTAATCCATCGAGATGGATTCCCAAGGCCTCTCGGGAGTAGGAAGAGGGGTGTATAAGCCTTTCTTCTTGATGGTTGGCTTGGTAATGGCACATGCATTGGAAGATTTGATATACTTGCTGACGTCCTATCGAAGTTTTGGCCAATAAAAATGTTTTTGTAGAATGGCCACAGTTTTCTTCACGCCAAAATGTCCTGTCATTCGACTGTAGTGATCCTCCCAAATAATATTTACACACTCGCTTGAAGAAACACAGAGGTGGCCCAAATGGAATAACAGTCCATCCTGAATGTGAAAATCGATGACATTCGCTCCTGTACCCAAGAGTTGATAGGTGGTGGTGAAGTCAAGATATCGATGCTAAAGTTGGGGCCACTCAGAAGCCTCATGCCCACATGAATGGAGCACGGTAGTGAGTGCAGCCACTGGAGGTCGACTGAGGCAATCAACGACACAATTTGTGCTTGATGTCTTATACTTGATGTTGATATGGAACTGCTACAAGTATGTGGACCACTTTTGATGGCGGTTGTTATGCAACTTCCCTTGTGTTTGTATGAACTACAGAGGCTTGTTATCAGTGTGGGTGATTGTCTCCTTTCCTAGAATGTAATGTTTCCATTGATGATAGGCTTGCGCAATGGAATAAATTTCCTTGTCGTAGGTGGGGTGTTTCTGGACGGTATTTGAGAGTGTCTCACTATGGTATGCTAGTATTGGATGACCATGCTAAGTGAGAACTGCACCTACAACATAGTTAGATGCATTAGTCTCCATCTTGAATGGTTGTTGCATATCAGGTAAGGAGAGTACTGGAGTTGAGCACAAGCGATGCTTTAGATCATCAAATGATTTTTTTTGTGCCTTCCCCCATGCAAAATTTTCCTTTCCACCTCCCCTGGTCACTTGTCTAAGGGCCCATGAAATATGGGAGAATACAAACAGGAACTGTCAGTAGAAGTTGGAGAGTCCCAAGAATATCCAAAGCTCGATTAGTGTGGTCGGGACTAGACAGTCACAGATGACTTGGATCTTAGTTGGATCCACATGTACCCCATGCTCATCAACAATGTATCCCAAATATTGAACCCTTTTCATTCCAAAGGAAAATTTTTCCAAGTTGGCATATAGCTTGTCCTGTTGCAGAGTGATCAAAATCTGTTGAGTATGCCTCATGTGCTTGTCCCAAGTTTTTTTGAAGATGAGGATGTCATCTAGATATACCACCACAAAATAGTTGGTGAAGGGTCTCAATACATCATCCATCAACCTCATGAAATTTGTTGGTGCATTTGTTAAGCCAAAGGGCATGACCAACCATTCGAAGAGACCCTCTTTAGATTTGAAAGTTGTATTCCATACATCAGTTGGTTCGATGGGAACCTAGTGGTAGCCATACTTTAGGTCAATCTTGTTGAACAAATTTTCCCCCTTGATTTGGTCAAGACGATCATCAATTCATGGAATTGGGTACTGGTTCCTGACTGTGATTTTGTTTAATGCTCTATAATCAATGCAGAGCTGTTAGGTCTCATATTTCTTCTGCACCAGTACAATCGCGCTTTCGCAAGGGGAGGATCTGGGTTTGATGTGCCCCTTTTGAAGTAGCTCTTGGATATGACACTTGATTTTGTCATTTTCCATCAACGAGTGATGATAGACTAGTCCATTAGGAAAAGGTGCACCGGGGGTTATATTAATTGGATTATTAACTTGGTAGTGCATCGGTACCCCAGTGGGTGAGGAGAAGAATTCTTTGTACTCTTCCATGATCCTGTCCACTTGATTTTGTTGCAAAGATACAATCTGTTTAGAGGTCATAGATGTGGTGGTGACCTTATTCTTACTGTGATCATGGATCATAAAGAATATGAACTTCTTGGTCTGTGAAATTACCTTACTACATTGCTTAGCAGAGAATAAAGAAATAGTGATAGGTGGCGCTACCTCTGGTATTTTGTTCAATCGTCTACCCAAAGTAATAATAACATTGTGGGGTCTAGACTCATACAAAACATGTCACTTCCAAAAATATGGTTGTCCTAAAAGAAAATCACAAACTTCAAGGGGAGAAATATCAAACAATGCCTCGTTTTTGAATGGATTGATGTCGTAGGGAAGACGACAATGTTGGTTGACGTGAAGATCTCTTCATTGGTGAAGCCAACCGATGGTGTAGGGTTGTGGGTGCAGTTTCATGGTAGGTACAGCCACTTGATGACCTCTTTTGAGATTAAGTTCTTCTGATTGTTGCTATCGATAATGAAATGAAGCAGAGCCCCCTTTACCCACATCTATGAGTGAAAGAGGCATTCCCCTTCCTATGATTTTTATGGTTCGCTTCGATGGAATTTGGTGGTAGCAACAGTGGCATTGGGTTTGACATCGACAATCTGCTTCCCTCCTTCTTAATTTGATTCAGATTCATAATCTTCCTCAGAATCAAAATATTTCATCTTAGCCACCAGTGACTTCTTGGAGCGACATTCTTCGGTATTGTGCCAAGGGATTTTATGGTATTCACGCCACTTTCCCATGTCCTTCTTCGACTTCTCATTACCCTTCTTGGGTTGCGGCTTGGACTGTTTGTCCTGAGAGTGGCCATCTTTGATCTGTCCCTTGTTTTTTGGGTTGGGGCCACCTTTTCCCTGCTTCGGTTGTGAGGAGTTTGCAGATCCAAACTCTCACCTCTTTTGCTTAAATTTATGCTTGATCTTGATAGCATATCTATAAGCCGCACCTAATGATGCGATGTACAAAAAATCCATTTATGTTTGAATGTATCTATGCATATAGTCGCGTTATTTGAGCACCAGATGTCATTCAGAGTCTTTAATACCCAATTTGGTGTGTAAGGTATGGAAAATATTGGTGAAATCTGGTACTGTCTAGTCCCTTTCTTGGTGCAACGTGGTCCATCTTGTGTACTGGTCCTCGTAGCTTCCAACAAGGTAGTGTTGTTCTTTATTGGCATCCCTGAAGGAATACCATGTGGGTGAGACCGCAAACATTGCAGATTCATCTATGTCCCTTTGCTCAGAATAAGTATCCCACTAGTCCTTAACATGGGGGACGACCTTGAGGAGTGCCAAAGTAATCTTTTCCCTATCGGAAAAATTGTGGAACAAAAAATACCCTTCGAGCAGATTAAACCATTTATCTACAACATCCATATCTATCAGTCCTTCAAATAATGAAATATAAAAATTTACTTGTACTTTGAAGGGGGTTGCATGGCCGCTTGTTGAAGATGCGTCTCCTGTGGGCAGTCGCTGAAGGATCTGTGCAAAGTTGTCAATCATTTTGTTCCTTTGTCACACAAGGGATTCCTCGAGAAACAATTTAAAATGATCTCCTACTCCATCATATTTATTCTCGTCCCCCATGAGTTGTTTTCAGGCTCGGCTCGACTGGTTCGAGTCCCAACTTCTTGTACCCAAATCTTGTCGGGGACATGCACAAAGAAAAATAAATGAAGAGAAGACCACTCTGATACCACTAATATGGATTTATCAGCGGAACAAAATGAATAAAAAAATGAATACAATAACACAAAGATACGAAGAACAACAAAAAATATCAAATTAACAATAACTTCTATTGAATAAATAAAATAGGTTGAAATTGTAAAACTACAGGATTGAAAACAACTTGCTCGAATGGTGGTAGCTATCTCTGAGAATGGATGTGGATGCTACGCACATCCATCTGAGTAGAATGATTACAATGAGGCTCTAGAGGCCTTTTTTAAATTACTCATGAATTCCAAAACCCTAGACATCCAAAAACCTAACCCTAAGAGATGAAATGCCAAAAGTTATGTGGGCCCCAATGGGTAAGTTGGTACCTCAACTTCCCGTGGTCATAAATTTATCATAAGACCTCTGTTTTAGGCATGTGATAGCTCGTTGAAAAGGTATTTTCGATAAATACACATTATGCCATCAAAATCTAACTATGTATATAGTTTGAATTTGGAAAGCCAAAAAAACACACTGTTTACGGCCCCAAAATGGCCCTGGAAGTACATAAAGATGTACTGACATGAAAACTTCCAAAATAATCCAGTTGGAATAGGTGGGTGGCCACAAATATCCACCTATATGTTGTGTAGGTCTTCATGATAGCCCCATAGGTGCAAAACCCACAATTAGAAATAAATGTCATCATTACAAAGAAACGTGTTGAACTAAAAATTGTAAAGAGGATCCAGTTGGAATATGTGGGTGGCCACCAATATCCATCTAGATCACTGGGAGTATTCTAGACTGCAACATTCCCACAAGTCTCATTCACATATTCATCGATGCATAGTATCAATGCCATTGACTAAACCAACATTACCTCGTGAAGGCTTGTATGAAACATATTTTGAAGGGAAGAGATTGAATATAGAGTTTTTCTCTAGGAATTGAAGAGGCAATAAGAGACTTCAAACAACACATTTAACGTATTTATACTGCACTAAATGTGCCACAAATATGCGAGCACCGTCACTCCAATAGATTCCATAACAATCGTAGTGACATCATCACTGCTAAGACATACCTGCTTTTATTTTGTAACCATCAAAGGGAGAGCTCAATTTCAATAATTTCTACGTTGATTTAGTAACCACTGAAGGTAGAGTAGGTGAAAGACAACTTGATCCTTGGGAATCCTCTTTCCAAGCTTAAATTTTACCACAACAATCACTAATATTATCAACACAAAATTTTGAGCAGGAAATAGTGAGAACCCTAGACCATTGCATGGAGGTTTCTTCAGCCACCCTTTGAATCACTCCATCCGAGATTGTTGGCATCTATCCACAAAGAATCTCACAAGAATCAGAGAAGCGCCTCCATATTAAAGTCTTGGAACCAAGTATTGTGTAGTCTAGTTCCCCTGCTCATTAGCAATAATATCCACATCATCATCATGCCAAATAGCCACATGAATTTGAAGGGCCACCAAAAGGAATGACTAGGATTTAAATATGCTAGTATGTAGTCGATCAAGGATCACAAAAGGAAATGAATATTTGAAGTGATTTACTATATGGATTATTGGTCGATGATTTCTTGGCTATTTCAAATGGAGAAGAACCGCGTTGAGGTCGTGGAAGTTTGAAGCACCCGATTCAATTATATAATATTTTATGCAAGCCCTAATACTTTCCCGCCAAAGACCTAATTTGTTGACAAAGGATCAGTTATCTAAGTGTTTTATAGGCATATTTTAAGAGAAAATTTTCCCTCCAATAATCAATTGGAATTTGTGAAAATAATTTGGAGTATTAGTATCTGTCCTTAATGGTGTTAATTGACAACGGTTCTATTTCACTACCATCATAACAGAGTTTGAGGAGTTGTGTGTGCATAGGTAAGACCTCAAAGCTTCTAATTTGATGAAGCATGTTATGCATGTGTGTTGTTGATTGGAATAGAACATAGCACGACATTATTTACTTTGGAATTGACAGAGTCAATATGATGTCGTTCGTTGGCCCTTCATAATTGGGGAAAAGACATTGTAGATACAGATTTGGGACTTGGTTCCAATGCTAAATAAACTATGACATAATTGACAAAGAAATATTTGAAGAAGAATAATGGGAGAAGATTAGATTAGTTGCAAGAAGATTTAACTTTTGGTCATGTTGAATTGGTGACATTGCGATCATTGTGGGAATATACATCATCCCCATCTCCTTTTGGTATGTTCTTGAACAACGCAACTAGCTTTGTGTCACTGAAGATAAACTCTGACAAACACTTCAAAATCAGGTTTCTTTCTGTTATAAGAAGTCTCTTATGTTGGTAAAAGCATCCATATAGGGGTTTATTCTCTTTGGAATGATTCGATTGAGCAACTCTCATTTGAAATCAATAACATCACGGTTATCAATCTATACTTTACATAAGTTTTATGAGTATAGTCTTGTGAGGGTTTGATATCTTTTCCTTTCAATAAAGTGAGGAGGGTTTTACAATATAACATGTGATTTCTACCTTATAAGGAGTGATACATTCTTCTTATGAACATATATTATCTAGGGTGAATAGTTCACAATGCAACTACACAGTCGTGTGCGACCTGTTCAGGGACAAATATTCAGTTTTTTAGGTGCTCATATTTTGGAAAGAAGACCGAGCGGTTCTTTGGAGAACCAGAGGCGACACATTTAACTTGAACATCTATTCCACATCAAAATCAAGGTACAATTGCATAAGTTTACTTTTCTTTCTCTGTAAATGGGTGCATTTTCGGTAGAAGCCGACACCCTCTATTTGTTGTTTTCATTGTAAAGTCAAGGTGGAGTTGGAAGAAACCTCTGACGTATAAATATGTCTTTAAATTGGATCGATTTGAGGAACTGTTAGAGTTATTGAACACTCTAATCCTCTCTTCTATGGATAATACAGTCACCACTGATAAAGTGACTCAATATTCTATTGTAACATGCTTGCAAGTTTCACAAGCCAAAGTTGAATTGTTGCAAACTCAAACTCGACTTCTTCACGATGCACTTGAGCGAAAGCATATTTGATAACATTTTGAACTAGTCCTTGTTCAAAAACCTATATTTGAAGATGGTGAAGATGATGAGGTTGATTCAGAAAAACATCCAATGCAGGAGAAACTCAATGAGACAAACCTAGATTCGAGTACAGATGGCGTTCATCTTTCTCTTTCCAAGAGGATCATGAGACCTTGGGAAGAAATTAGGAACAACAAGCACATAACCAATATCAGATATGAAAAGGATGTCACCTTTCATATTTCGGATTACACCAAACCGATCCAGTTTCTAAGTGTTGGATTGCTTCAAGAAAGTTCAGATTCACCTACTCCAGTTCAAGAGAATATTTCAATATGTCAACGTTGTTAGTGGGTTGGACACATTGAAGATCAGTGCTTCAATATTCATCCTTGCGATCATTGTGGAGAACACAATCATCCTTTATATAGGTGTTTCAAACGCAAGGAAACTGCAAGAGTAAATAACCACTATGGGTGGATTCCTTCTTGGCAATGGTTATCAATAGTCAAGAAGATATCTCAGTCATACTGAAGAATTCACTCTCGAGTATTGATGCATCTTGCAGATAAAGAATTTTCATATTCTCGCCTTGTCCCTGACAGGGGGGAACAACATCAGTGATTGACAGTCATGATTCCAGTTTAGAATTCCTATCAGTCAAGCTGTAGTAACAAGAGAGCATGACAAGCGAGTGCGATTGGTTTGTGGTTTTCCTTAAACCACCACTTAGTAGAAGACTTACAACTTTTTCTAGCCAATGGTTCGTGGTTTCCCTTAAACCTCCACTTGGTAGAATACTTTCATATTCTTTTACATCACATTTTATGGTCATATTTAAACCAACATCGAGAGCACTTCCAATTAGCAGAAGACACCAACTTCTAGCTTCTAGCTAACTTAGGAAATGTTTCAGGAACCATTGAGCCTAGAAAAAGGTTTCAGATTTTGTGGTCATCCTTAAACCACCAAATTGGTTTGTGTTCTTCCTTAAACCACCATCATCATTCAGTTTGTGGTCAACCCAAAACCACTAGATTCAAAGAGCACATTCAACCATTGGCAGTTGCATACTTCCAGATTTCAACTTCCTACTTTAAATATCAACTCTCACCTTGGACTCCTATACACCCCTTCGTATTAAAGGGTGGAATGTTGGAAATGTAATCTGTTAGGATTACTTACTTGATGAATATGAGCCATCAAGTAATAGGAAAAGTTATTTGAATTCCAAGAGACCTTAGACAATGAATCAAACAGTCATCAAATATGTATTTACACATGTATCATATAATTAATTGATGCCACCGATTCTTATCTTATTTACGCATTCCAACATTTGGTTTTGTGATCTGGGGTCACTTTTCCTCCTTTGAAAATCTCAACAATCCCCAAAAGGTGGATCAAAATAGTGGAATTTGGTCTACTTCAACATCCCCATTCCAATCCGCTGATAATTTATTCAGTTCCTTCATGGGTTATTTCCAAGTCTAATTTCTATACTCTCTCCAAGATTTTTAGCTTAATTTGGATCTCTTCCAATGATATGGACCTAGATCTTTAAAAACCCCTATTTTTCAATTTCTGACAAACCCAAAAAGAAATGGAAAATGGTCATCTCTGACACTTTTGTAGATCTCCTCTCTGCGGAAAAAAACCCAGAAGTTTCATATCAATATGAATTAATATGCTCCAGTTATTAACTAAATAATAAAATGTCTCCAGACTTGCCTATGTTGCAATATGCATTGTTGATCTCAAATCAAAAGAAATGTGGACCGTTGATCTGATCTCTATCTGTGATTGATGATCGATGATTTATTTTGTAAATAAAAATTTCCCACTGATCTCCCCAATGCCCGATCATTGGCCCATACCATCGACAATTTTTCTTCAAAAAACAAAATTTTTCGATGAATCTCCCTGATGCCCAACCGTCATCCATCATCCATTGGTTATCTCTCTTGGAAAACCAAGATTGCTCACAAATCTCTCCAAACCCCGACCATCGAAGATTGTCCATCTCTCCCCTAACGTGGTAACTATGCTGACGTGACATGAAACGTAGATGATGACATGGAATGAAATGTCATCCTGAGGCATCAACTGGGTAGATGTTACATGACACATCATACTACTATTTCCTTCATCGAACATCGATAGTTTCTCTTGGAAGTAGTTTAAACTTTTCTCTAAATATGTCGACCCCCGACCATTGATCATCGGTGATCAAATATTTATTTTGGATGCATGAAATACCTTCACCAAAACATGTCGATCCCTAACCATCAGCCATCAACAATGGAACATTTCCTTTGGATACATGAAAACTTTGCCAAAATTTTCAGATCCCCGATCATCGACCATCAACGATCGGACATTTCCTTTGGACACATGAAAACTTCACCAAATTCTATCGATCCCTGCTCATCAACCATTGGAAATCAAACATTTCCTTTGGATGCATGCAAAATTCACCAAATTATGCCCATCCTCGATCATTAGACATTGGCGATCAAAGATTTATTTTGGTCAAGTCAACTCTTCACCAAACTTGTTGATTTGATTGTTGGTTTCCAGTAGGTAGACCTGACGTTCAACATTAATTCACCAAAAAAATCCTAAAGATACCATCCCTTTCGGCATCACCTGAAAGTAGGTGAAGTCTCTCCCTAGGTACCTAGGGGACTGTAGGAACCAGGCTTTTGTATTCATGAAGGTAATGGAGAATGTTCTAACATTCATTCTAACTCTACATTCATTCAACATGTAATATACCATGTGCGTGAAATCATGAAATCATAATAACATATGACATATTCATCTTACTTAATCATTCAACATGTGTGTGAAACCATCATACACATATTCATATTAACCTCTAAGCATATAATACATGTGCGCAATAAAAAAAACTAAACCAACACATCATGGAAACAACCACATCAGAACACAAGCATTTAATGTCGTTCAACCCAACTGGGCTACATCCACAACGGTTGGCTTCTTATATTATTCATTCATATTCAGTCCTTACAACATGTGCACACTATGCTCACATAAGATACATTAGTTCGACCCAAAATTCCCTATCCATTCATGAATACAGTGCACACTTAGCTCATTCTCCTCTCTAAAGCTTCAACAACTACCTTCTACCCAAAACCCATGCATATTTATACATTGATACTAGGGCTTAGCTTGTTATAAAATGGACCAAAAGGTCTAACTACTTCTAACTAATTTACGTCTTCTGTGTGCACAAAATCCTGAAAACACACTAATTGTCTTCCTTTCCTCTGCATGCACTGCTCCTTAGCCAACTTGTTGCGTGGTTTTCTCCTACAGAATTCCCAAAACTTGTCCCAAAATGACCTACTCCAACATGTCCCCAACACTCACCTGTGGCTCATCCCAAGCCACTCCAGTCTTTCTTCTAGATCTCCATGAACTTATGAAATGTTTCCCTCGCAGTTGTGATATTTTCCCTTACATGTGTTTCTTGTTGCACAATTCCCTCAACTGTCTCTGCAGTAATATGGGTCTTCAATTTTTCTACACTTTCTTGTACCACCTACTTGACCATGCCCTACACAATTTCTAGTTCTATTGTCACCTTGTATGCTTCCTCTTGCATTGTTTCGATCTTATGTGTGCGAGCCTATTGCTCCACCCTCATCTAGCTCATCTCTAAGTATAATTTTATATTTTCTACTATTGCTGCCATCTTTTCTGTTGGTGGCAAGGTGCTCATCACTTCCTTAAACGTATTTGCCTTGTCCTGCATAGCCTCTAGCTTCTACCCAATTTCCTGCAGCTCTGCATCTTCTGTCAGCTTAGTCCATACTTTTTTGGTTTCTTCATATATCTTGGCACACTTTTCTTCTAGACTTCTAATGTTCTCTATAGTTTTTTTCGTCATCTTCCCCCTTTTCTTTCCTTCCTCCGGTGGAGTTCTTAGTGTCTAGCATGATTCTAAATCAATAATCTTTGTGTGGAATCCCTGAATGGATTCATTGATATTTGAGACATGTTCTGTTAAAGGGGTGTCTACCTCTATAGGAACTTATGGAATATTACTATACACCCCTTGAACCGCATGTTTCAATCTTTCCATCCTATGTGCGGCCTCCTCCCTCTCTAGCCTAAGTTTATCGTATTCTTCCAGTAGCGCATCGATATCTGCAACTTCCCTAGTCAAATCCATCGATGTTGACAATGTGCACAATTGAATTTCCTGCGTGATGCTCATCTTCAAACCATGTAGTACTTCTACGAGAAATTCAGATAACACCAAGTCAATATGACTAAGTGCATTTGTGTGCTCCTGTAACTCTATCGTATGGAACTCTAAAGCTCCTCCCACTATCTTCATCACCCAATTCTCTCTTTATGCTGTAGATGGGTGAGATATCATCATTTGTTCTTTTGTTGGTCTTTTTCGTACTCTCTGTCTGCTATTGTTCTCTTATTCTAACTAGAATTATCTTAGTTGTCTCCGAAATTTGTCGCAGTGGGAAAATCTATGCTTGCATGTCTGAGTTCCTTTATTCTTGATTTTGTGTCGCTCGCTCAAAATCCTCCCCGGTAACCTCCTTGACTTGATCTGCAATATTTTCGAAGTCATCGTCTCTTAATTCTTTAATGGTCGTTTCCCTGACAACTTTCCTCTTCTTTCCTTGCTAGATTGATTTCCCCTTTTCTATGTCTTTCCTCTTCTCTCCCAGCCACAGTATAGTCTTTTGTGTGTCACCTATGCCATTTCCTTGGTTCCCATGTCCTTCTTCTTCTTCATCATCTCCCACTTCTTCTACTTCTAGGTTTTTTGTCTATGGTTGCTCTATTTATATCGTTGGGATATTCTACTCATCATCCCAATCTTCCATGATATGTCCCATTTCTTCTTCAGTCGCCCTGTATCTCGTCGGAAACCATTCCTGAGTTGGTTCCCTCTTCGTTTGAATGTACATATGATGGCGTCCTTCCTTAAAATACAGAATTCATTGTATGTTTCTACCACCTACGTTAATATGCACGATGTATCTTGAATGCATTGCTAAATTACCTCCTTATAGATGTAAAAAGTGATGTTTTTATCTAATTGTCTCTCCTTGTGCGCAATATTCCACAAGTTAGCATATCTCACTTCCAAACATGGTTTGTTCGTAGCTGACATAAATTTTTCATCTTCTAGCTCCCTCCAAGCCACTAATGCTATCAATATTAACAACCATGCATAGTAGAATTATGTTCCCTTGTCATGTACCTCTCTACAATCTATGAAAAACTAATTTAATAGGAATATCACCTAGTTTATTTGTATTCTTTCTACGCATTTCTATGTTGCTGCTATCACACCTACCGACACTTGTTCCTTGTGAAACTTCCTCAGTAATTTTCAATCCAACACTTGCATCAAAAAACCTGACACAGTCATCATTAATACTCGCTACATTGAGCCCACATGATCCTCAATATGTATCAAACTTCTCCTTCATCCTCTCTGAAAAATGTTTCTCATTCGAATTATCTCTAAAAAGTGGTGATGGGTCCTCCCCAACCATTGAAACCCTTTTATCCACACAATAAACTATGTATCTATGGAGATGACTTTGTCCAACTATAGGTATCATCCATGGATGCAACCTAAAAAAATATTAATATAGACGTTGATCTCGATGCTCCTACCAAAGTGAGAGATCTCTAACAAGTTCATAATCCCTAATTTCTTCAACCCTCCTGCCCAAGCTTGTGGATCAACTAGGATAAACAATGTCTCTAGGAAAATTATTGTCTTCAAATATTTTTTCGGTGATAACTACGGTAACTTCTTCTCGTCTTATAGGTTGTGATTTGCAAACTTCAGTTTTTCCACTACACCTAAGACATATTCTTCAATGATTACACCTAGTGGAATTTATGGCTCCACCAGCTCATACTTTGCTTCATTTTGTAACCCGATTGGCTTCGCTATCAACTTTATGGGAGCTATATACTCCTTCTGAAAGTTGGCCGAAATCATCTCTAACTCAGATGCTCCTAGGGTTACTTCCTGTATAGATGCTATTGGTGGCTTAGTGCATTGTTTCTTCATTACCGATGTTGATGGCGTTGCTACCTTGGGTGTCAAAATAGCTCTTTTCAACACACTTCCCTCGACAACTAACTTCTTCAGCTATGTGTTTGTTTGCTTGGCTCTCTACTCTCGTTTCTCTCAAACAACAATAACTTCTTTTTTTTCTGTCGACCCCTCAACTTCTTTTATAACTTGTCGTCGGCTATTACTTTCCCTTTTCATGCCCCAAACCTGTAGTCTAATCCAATTTGTACTCATAGTCAATTATTTCCACACTCTGTAATAAATTTGGATTATTTTGCGGATCATGTTCTAGATCTTGTTGGTCTTTCATGGTCTCGTCGTTGCTTTCCATTTATGAATACACATCTACACTACTTCACAATTATGATATCTATTTAATGATTTTCCCGTCATGTATGCTTTTTAATGTGTTTCCCTCCCTCTACACAGATCTTTGTCACACTTCAATCCTCATTCATGCGCACAATTACTTCCTCTTTCTACATCTTTGCAACATTTTATGGCTTTATCTCCGTAGTCATTTAACCTTATGCATCACTTCAACCTTCAAATTATTTTATTACTTTTCTTCTTTTCTTTTTCTTTCTATAATACACTATAAAAAAAGTACTATGGTACACATTCTGCTCACTTAGAATAATGTGCAACAATACGACTGTCCCTATACAGTTTCAATTGACTGTCGTTAACCATTCCTTCCATAACTTCTCCATTTAGTTTCTCCAACTAAACAACACCTACATCTGTCACAAATCTGATCAAATATGGACTTAACCAATGCATATGAAACTTCCTAGGGTGCTGCAAAAACTTGTTGTCGTAAAGAAAAACTAAGTTTCCTGTCTCAAACTTATTTTATTTAACGTGGCTATCATGCCATGCTTTCTCGCGCACTTTCTGAACTTTCTCATGGAAACTTGCAACAAATCAATCCTCTTCCATCTCTACTGGCTCTAACAATTTCTTCTCCACTACGCCAAAATATGTAATATTTTTCAATGCGACAATGCATAGACTCGGTACTATGAATTCCATAGGCATAACAACTTCCTGGCCATACAATAGTCTAAATGGGGTTTGTCATGTCAGCTTCTTATTTGTAGTCCTATACACCCATAATATTGTTGGAATCCTCAAGTCCTAGTCGTCTCAACTTACATTACACATATTCCCCCCCAACATTAGCTTATTGACCAAATATCTCAACACAGACTGACCTGTATCCAATATCTTATGTATCTCTTATTTCCCCTTTTGCTTATACATCGAGTTCAATCAGTATGGTCTCTGCTTCACTAGATAAGCATATGGATTCAAGGGGATTTCCATCTCTCCTAACTCCCCAACAATCCTTTTCATCACTGAAAATATAGTCAGGAACATGTTCTAATAGTCATGCAGTAAATCAACTGTCTTTTCAACAATTTCATCATTCCAATATTCTCCTATGTTGACAAACTTGGGCTTATCTTCTGTGCTGATATTTTCTTTGCGCATTTTCAATGGATTTATGTACACAACAAATTCAAGTTGTGGTCCTTATACTACACGTTCTCCTTTAGTTTCATGTATTTGTACATTTCTTGGATCTTCCTCTTCATGTTCTTCTTCAACAACATTATAACAATGCAAAACTTCTTCAATTGTCTCAGAAGATCTATGCACACTACATGTAGGTACTAGTTCTATCGAGTCTTTTGATGTAAAAATATTGTCCTTGATGACCTACAAATATGATTCAATCAAAGGAGTATCATCTTTGAAACTAAAAGTTACCTTGAAATTCTGAGTTGATTCTTCCCAATCTGTAGTTTCTCTACGCACTTCCATCTCCAAGCACCAATTCTTCATGATAGTGTCCAAAGTATGTACAAACAAGTGCATCCATTCTTTCATAGGTAATTTATTCCATGTCGCAATGCACTATGTAACGTGCTCCATCGGACGACTCAATCCTGTATAATTTTTCATAGTATCTTCCTTCTTTGTCCCGAACCTAACTTGTAATAGTCTTATGCATTGCTGCCAATCTCTTATTCCATCCTTATGTGCAACCCACCATCTTGTTGGGGTCGCTTTCAGCGCAATGTATAAATCTAGTAATCTCTATTGATCTTATATTTGTAATTCAAATTCTCTTATAAAATAATCTACATAGGTTAGTTTTTCATACCTTGGAGGATCACATACCTCAGTTACAATCCATGGCAACACGCGGGTAATCCAAGCACATTTCCTTGTAGACACTTCATGCAATCTTTGCTAACAATTCTCCAAATCTTTTGTTGAATCTGACGCGCATGAACTAATACTTCTCCAACTAAGTACACCATTGACTGTAGGATTCACATAATCGTCCATCCATGCGGTCATATTATACATGTTATCTATCTCTTTTCCCTTTACTAGTTCTACATATCTTCTTCCTTCAGTAGGATCCAAAGGCACAGTAACCTTCAAGTCCTATACATCAAATATCATCTGTCTCTTCTTCAGATCAATGAGAGTCTGGTTGTCAAAGGCCCAATCAATTCTGAGTAGTGTTGGGTAAGGGGTGTTACTATCCATTATCTAGATCACTTCAAAACTGGCCAAGCTACACACTCCATTAATACTAACACTTACCCCTGTCAAAATTCCAATTTGAACAATCTTATGTTGATTTGATAACCTCAACTAAATGGGTGAGCAGATCAACTTCGACTTACCCATCATTTCCTAGGTCTTATTTGGGATGACATTCACATCAAAACCTAGATCCAAAATAATATTTTTCATGTCGTAGTTTCCTATCTGCACATTTAGTGGAAACTCCCTATTTGTTCTCTTCTTTCGGTGCACCTGGTTAACTGCTCGGTGTGTGACATGTATCTCTTTCTCTTGAGAACAACGATCGATCATTCCACATAGCATACTCAAAGCAGACTCATCCTTCATTAACTCTAAATAATTTTTTAGAAAATGTTTCAAATTTATTACCTTCTCAACTTACCTTTCTGAATGGTCATAGACTGGTGTCATATCATACATCGGTGAGCTATCATACAAAGGTGGCGTGGTCGAATTCGATGTTATCGATTATGCTCCTATCACTTCCTTCCTTGCTTGTGTATATGCCTCTTTCTCCTTTCTAGTTTTAAACAATGGTTGAGGCTCTATTGATTTCCTAACCCTCAAGTGGATCCTATTTCCTTGATATGTCACATCAGGTTTGGTCCTAGTTCATCCACGCATAACTAATTCTATCTTGGGTTGTTCGTCGTGTGCCTCTGCTGCTATCATCTGTACATTCGGGTTCCTCTTTTCTTACCACTTTACGATTAGCTGTGGGAAATCCTTTGTTTCATGGTCTAGTTGTATACAATATGTACATGTCATGCCGGGATTCAGGAAGTCTCACGCTAGATGTCTAGGTTGATTACAATTATAGCATATAATTGGTCCTATTCCTCTTTCAAATCCTCCTCTTTTGTGGCCTTTGAACCCTTTTCTTTATCCTTGATTATGACCTCTTGGAGTATTATAATACAGAGTTCCTCCTTTAGATTCTTCTCCCTAGACTCTGTAGGCATCTGCAGTGCACTCTCTCATCAAATAAAATGTGCAACAATCCTTTTATTCATGTTCGACAGACTTGAAAAAGTTACAAAACATGTTTCTCATAGTACTTTGATACTTCCGCATCAACGGGAAAGCAGTAGGGTGATGACCCATCATTTTGAAAATCTTGCACCATACCTCTAGTGTATTTATAGCTCCTATATTTAAATACTGTTGAAAATATGGGCATTCATTCTTATGATGACCTTCTGTTCTACATGTGACACACCAGACTTCCTCGCATTTTTCTTTTCCTTTTGCAAGTTCCTACAATTGAATAGTCATCGCTACTAACTACGACTAAACTTGAGCCATCCCTGCCCCATTTTATTCTGCCGAGGATGTTTCTAATTTCATAGAAATATCTAGGGCTTTCTATTGTGATACAATATTATGTTGTGTCAAAGGGAAGCATATATGCAGCAACAATCCTGCAATAAACCACTCCCTATGTTGTTCATCTGGAATTTGGAATGTTAGTCGATCCTTCAGTATATTAAATCTTTGATCATAGTCCCACACTGATTCATTCACTATATGTTTGATATCCTTCATCTCTATAATGCATTGCGACTCAGACTTAGTTTCTTGGAACACTTTTGATAGATCTTGTCTCACATTTGCCAATGTTCTAGTCTATCATGTAGGTGTTGTACTCTGATATTTCATGTACCATCATAATATGTGGTCTCTGAATGTCATTTCCAATTGTGAAATCTTCACATAATAATCCTGGATGTTCTTCATAGTCCATATTGTCTCACAAATGAAAAAATGTCGTTATGGATCCTCTATCCCCCCTCCATAGAATACATACATTCTTAAAGTAGGATCTACCCCTGCCATCATGTTTTGCATGATATTATTTATTGATAACACTAACTGATTCAGAGTCATCGCACTACTTCCACTACTCTAACTACTTTTACTACTATCTTTACTTCCTTCACTAACTATGATTGACAAATCTTCTGATCTTACCTCAGTTCTTGGTGGCGCACATGGGGTCGTGAGTTCGACGCAGAGTCTAATCTGAGTGGGATATTCTTTTACTAGATTGAATTGTTTGATCTTTTCTTCTATGTGTAGAATCCCTTCGATATGGAGTATTACACTAGTGTCTCTTTCCTTTATCTCACTATTCTTCCCTTCTCTCTCAACCACAATCCTCTTCTTATTCAGTCTAAATCTCTTACCATTGTGCAATACTCCAATCTCTTTTCTCGTCACACACTCTTCTTCTCTCAAAATCCTCATCCATATGTTTCTCATTCCTTCTCTCCATCCTTCTGTATGCTCAAAACATCCCCTGGTTATCCCCTAGTCCCCCTATGTGCACAAAGACGCTTAACTACTGGGGAAATCTGATTCCATCTTCATAACTCCCTTATCAAACAATAACATCTTAATCCAAGTAGATATTGACTTCAAGTATATTTCGTGCAGTCCCTTACACAATTCCCTTTCAGCAGCACTATACGACTGAGTACAATCTATAGAAAATTCAATAACATAAACTCCCAACACACTTTATAGCCAATAATAAACCGCACATGATACATGATTTCTTATAGTATTGACTTGCCGAATTAACTCGGGAGTCCAATTTCTCATAACAACAATGAAAAATCTTTTGGTTTGTTCAACTGATCTTTGGATCCACTCTACTAAAATATTCAAAAAATCAACAAAGAAAATTTCATGCAAATCTGTAAACAAATACCATATTAGCCATTTCTCTGCTCTGATTTATTGATTCTTATTCTGATCTACAACAAACTCGATCTCCTTCATATCCAACCATTGTCCAATCTCCTCCTTAGTAGGTCTCCACATCCCCCTCAGTCGCAGATCCCAATCCTGACAACATAACCATTTGTTGGTGCATAGTGGACAGACCCGACATTCAACATTAACTCACCAACAAAACCCTAAATATACTGGCCCTTTCAGCATCACTTGAAAGCAAGTGAAGTCTCACCTGATGTACCTAGGGGGACTGCAAGAACCAGGCTTCCGTAGTCAGGAAGGGAATGAAGACCATTCTAACATTCATTCTGACTTAACATTCATTCAACATGCAATATACCATGTGCGTGAAATCATAACAACATAATAACATATGACAGATTCATCTTACTTAATCATTCAACATGTGTGTGGAACCATCAGACACATATTCATATTAACCCCTAAGCATCTAATACATGTGTGTAAGAAACATAGTAAACCAACACATCTTGGCAACAACCACATCAGAACACAAGAATTTAATGTGGTTCACCCCAACTGGTATACATCCACAACAGTTGGCTTCTTATATTATTCATTCATATTCATTCCTTACAATAGGTGTGCACTACACTCACATAAGATACATTAGTTCTACCCAAAATTCCCTTGTCGTTCATGCATATAATGCACACTTAGATCATTCTCCTCTCCAAAGCTTCAACAACTACATTTTACCCAAAACCCATAAATATGTATACATTGATACTAGGGCTTAGACCGTTACAAAATGGACCAAAAGGTCTAACTATTTCTAACCGATTTACATCTTTTGTGCGTGTTGACTCCTGAAAATGCACTAACTATCTACCTTTCCTCTGTGTGTGCTTTTCCTAATCCGACTTATCATGCGGTATGATCATGTGCGATTCTGAAAACATGTACCAAAATGACCTGCTCCAACATCGACCATTAGTCATCGACAAGTTCCTTTGATGAACTTCAACACTTAGAAAATTTCGGCCAAAACTCAGGTGAATCTGGGCCGTCGATCTCCCACTCAAAAATATGTCGACCATTTATTTTATTCGACTTCCCAAACGATTGAAAATGAATATGAACCATTGATCTTCCTCATTTTCAATACCACCATAATGAATCTCGACTGTAGTTGATCTGGTAACTTTTCTAAACTTAGAAAACATTAGAAATTTTTAAATTTATCACATGATCTCGACTGTCAGTTTGTTAAACTCTTCACAACATTGTAGTGGCAATTAAAACTTGAAATTCGAACTTGCATGTCAAATACATCTCTGTAACTCGATCAATCGATATCATTAAACATCTCAGACAATTACAGGTTATTTAAAACTTGAATCTGCTCACAAATTTGGGGAATTTCTCTCTAATTTCCCATTTTTCTCCAAATTCGCTCAAACCGAAGTCTACAAAAATGGATTTCCAAATTCACACTCATCTTGGCCCACACTGGTCCAGTTTTTGAACTAGACGCTTTGATACCACTTTGTAACGTACCTAGCCACCAACATGCTAGCCATTCTACTTCAAATCACACTTCAAGAACTGATTTTGAATTCTTATAATGATTAATTTGAAAACAAGCATGAAAGAATGAAATAACCACACATGCAATAATCAATATTCATGCTATACTAAAAAAGAATGATTAATCACGCCATGAAAAACAATAACCAACAAGCAGACACATTATAAACACATCATCTCATAGATAATAATAATACAAAGTGGAATATAAATATATAGAAAACATAGAGAGCACTTATCATTAATTAAACCATCCACCAAATAGTTGTAGACCAAGGACATTCCTCCCAACCATAGACACTATCGTTCCCAGTCTCAATAGAAGGTCACTCCTGAGTTAGGGCTATGAATCCACAAGGACATGTCACAGGTTGACTCTACACACAACAATTAGCTAACAAGCTCTTAGGTTTTCCCAACCACATAACAATCGTAATTTCCATCTCGTTTTCCTGTAAGCCTGCACAACCCAAATAAATGAACCTCTTTCTCTATAATGCATCCCATCAGGTTGTTCCAATTTATTTCCAAGGATCGAATGCTATTGGTCGGGAAATATCAATGAAGGAAACTCCAAGGATTCTTAGTTTTGGATAGTTCTTTCAGAATGTCCATCAATCTAATGTACACAAGAATCCATTTTCTCAATGATCAATAATTCCTTACATCCATCTAGAAATGGCTCTTTGTTGAATTAGAAAATTTTGGGGTTCAACATAGTAAATGAGGCAAAAGGGGACAAAGGAAGCAACACACGCCAGAGAATGAGGAGAAAGCAGCGTGCGATAAGGAAAAGGAAGCAACGCGCCAGGAAAGAAGGAAGATCAACACATAGTCAAAGAAGGAATGGTTGGATCGAATACCAACCGCGTGGAAGGCATTTAGAAAGTGGACTAGTGGAGTCCACTTAGAATTAGAGTTTTGAGTCATAATGTAAGGTTTTTTACCCGCTTTTGTAATATAAATAGAGGATGTATGAGGAAAATAGCAAAGAGTAGTTCATTATCACTTTTTCATGAGTGAAGTACTTTGAGAACCTTTTGAGTTCTAAGTTGGAGTATTTTTTTTGTTGAGAGCTATGGAGCTCATATGGAGTCAATTTTGAGATGTAATCGAGGTTTAGGTCACAAGTTGTGGATCTTGGTGCGACACTAGTCAGCCTCACCAATACTAAACTATGATGTAATGCACACAACACTATTTTGATGAAGAATAAGAAATAAAGCGGAATATCTTTGTGGATGTAGCACAGGGGGGGTGAACCACAGTAAGTATGGTGTCTTTATGTGTGTTGTGTTTATTTTATATCCTTATGATGATTGAATGGTTAGATGAATGCATCTACTAGAGTTTATTGATAGCGTGCACTAGAATAACCATTTAGAATGAATGTTATTGAATGGATAAAATAGTAGATATGATGAATGTTATGGTAGAATGCATTTTAAAGTGTAATTATAAGTAAAAGGAACATCCCCAATCCATTCCATGACTGTAGATATCCGCGTACTACAGTCACCCATAATCCATCTCGGGTGATATTGCGTCATGCACTCTGTGTGCGGTGTATCCTTCTGGTTTACGAGAAGGTCCGATGGTGAATAGGGTTTTGCTAGAGAACTAAGGTAGAACTCGAGTCAGCCCTTACATATAACAAATGGTTTCATTTCCGGGAACTGTATAATCATTTAACAAGATATTGGAGAATGCCTTGACAAATATTTGTAATGTAAACAGACATGACTGGGAATTGAAGGTACCAACGGTACTATGGGCTTATAGAACTACATGCAAGAGGATAATAGGGAAAACACCTTTCATGTTGGTGTATGGACAAGAAGCACTAGTTCCCTCAGATTATTTGATACCACGTCTGCACATTGTAACAATCACAGGAAATATTATCTCAACTCGTGGAATTAGAAGAAGACAGAATCATAGTTGGTTTCCACCAAAAGGTATAGAAAGAAAATGATAAGGCTTGACATGAAAAACATATTAAGAATAATAACTTCAAAGTAGGAGATCTGGTTCTCATCTATAACAGTAAGTATTTATAGCATCCAGGGAAGCTTAGAATTCATTGGCTAGGGCCATATGCGATAAAGTTTGTCACAAATGGAGTTGTTTTGAATCTGAAGGCCTTAGTAGGCAAGCAAGTTCAAGGATTGGTGAATGGTAGTCGATTGAAACTGTATGGGGAAAATCGACCCACTAACCCTCAGTAGTTATAGCACAACAAGTAGACTTGTACATATTGTAAATAGTAGGGATAAAAAGAAGAAAAATAAAATAAAAGTAGAAAAAGAAGAAAAAGGAAGAAAAAACTAGAAAAATGAAGAAAAATCCAAAAAGAAGTAGTTAGAGGAATAAGTGGTAGACAGATAGTTGAGAATGACAGCGCGCAATAGACACTAAATTGGTGTGACATAATTCATAATATTGCATGCATGAAAAGTAAACACTGTGCAACGAAACGGGAAATGACTGAGAAAGTGAAAAACTGGTGAACAGAAAAGAAAGGGTGCATCAGAGAATTAATGACAGAGATTATAAAAAGGGAAAAGGAGAGAAAACAAAAAAAAAATTATGATTTTTTAGCAAAGGAGCGACAGAGAAAACAAGGTGCGAGTAAGTGAGAATTTGTCAAGAACCCAGCCGATACCTACAATAGATTTTTCCCGAAGACAAGAAAATGGCACCGCCAAAGTTAAGAGGACCAAGTCAGTTCACATGAAGGACCCGAAGCACTAACATTCCATTGTAAGAAAATATCGTAGTAGTCAATGTGGACGACATCCCAACTACAGAGACTGAATCCATTAGTTTGATGCGGATCGAGGAAGAAAACCCAGAAGAAGAAGCAGCAAAAGTCAGCCAAGAAACATAAGGATGAAACCCTAGAACAGAAGCAAACCCTAGCACAACTAGGAGAAACACATGAAGAAGTTGAACATGGTGAAGATGACAGTGACAACATAGAGTCAGATAAAACTACAATAGAGGAAAACCCAGAGGTTGAGGATAACCACGACACAAATGAGGAAATACCGGAAGAAGAAACCCTAGAAGAAACAACAGCAAGGCCATTAAGGAAAAGGGCAGCAGTGGCATCAAAACTCACACAAACAAATATTTTGTTGTCAGTGCCCCACATACGAGACTCAGTCGTCATTGTGGAAGATATGATGGGATGTGTTCCTAAGTTGAGGTATGTTTATCATGATGTGACAGAGGTCACCAAGTTCCTAGAGCTTGTGCAGGAGTTTATATGGAGAACAAGGGGTCAATATTGAAAGGAATCCCAATTATGGATCCTAAAAAATGGATATATAGACTTTACAACTCTGGAATTATGAATTTACTGGAAATTCCTCACTTCGGCAGGGGGAAAGATGTAAATGTGTGTGTCAAACAACTTTTGGCACACGTACATGGAGGGTTTTTATGGATAGACAGACATGTCCTGATATATTTCAACCTCATTGCTAAGCTGACAAGACTGACAACATATGGAGTAAAGCCAAAACAATACCTTGATGATAAAATGAAGGAGAATGTCATTGCCGAGGAATTGAAGGCAAATTTTGGCAAAGACAAAGGCATCCAATGTGTGATAATTAAAAACATCAACGACCCAACTACCATATTTGCGACAAAATTGATGTCTTGCAAGCTACTTAGGAAGTGTCGCAAAGAAGAGGAAGTTGTAGGAGTGGTTGTAGCAGTTGCGCAGTACGCAAAGGGTACAATTATTATTTGGGTGTCGTATTTGCTCAACCTTTTCTTATAAAACTACATAGATGCGTAGGATGCAGGAACAAAGTTCTACTACTCCTGGATGATAATTTTGATAGCCTTAGAAGCATGAGAAAAATTGAAGTTTTCACTGTTTTTTGAAAGAATAGGAAGGTGTGGAGAAACGAGATATGAAACCCTGTGACACAACATAGATGCCAAGCATAGAAAAGCCAACTCCAACATTTTTGGAATGTACATTCAAGAGATGCAAGATAAGATTGCAAATACATGGAGAATTTCACCCAAAGTGGTGAAGGAGCAAGAGGATATATCCAACTTTAAGGAATCTGGGCATAACACATGGATAAAAACCAGAAGATACCCTAAGAAAACATGTCTTAGGATGCACTATTGCATAACAATAGAAAAAATCCAGTGGGTACTAGTAGAATGGTTTGATCAATGGAAGGTTCTAGTAACAGGCAAGAAGGGAGAAAAGGGTAAAGAATAGGAAGAAGCTTCCACAACGCAGAAATCAAGTAGCTCGACAACAAATAATAGAAAAACAGCAGAGTGCAACAAATCAATAGTTGTTGGTACAACAAAAAACAAACCAAGGAAGAAGGAAACAGTCCTGAGAGCCTCAATGCTAGGAACAGACAACGCGAAATGACCAAATAAAGAATCACATAAGAAAGATGGAATCTCAACCCAGGAGATAAGGATTGGAAGTATACCAAAAGTAAAGAAACTTGCATAGACATAAAAGAGGAAATCAACCATGTAGATGGGAGAACATATAAAGAAGATGAGGGCACAAAAGAATCCCATTGAGCTCACAATCACAGAAGATGACACAGAGTTAGTAGTTGATAAGGTGCAAGACCGAGGAGGAGAAGCCCTCTATGTCATAGAATCTCAAAGATAAGAACTCGTGATGAAGATAATGGAAATTAAAGAAGTGATGTAGAGCTTACAACTCAATGTCACACAATAGAGAAGCACAATGCAGTAGGCACCAATACATGAAGAGAAGGAGATGGTCCATACCGAAATAATGGGAAGCGAAAAATTCTAGATAAGTCGAAGTATGTTACAAGTATATGAAGACATGGCGCAGAAATAGGTCAAGGATGTAGAACAACTAGAACTGGTATTGGCTAAAATACCAACAAAATCACTATATAGGTTGCAGATGAGAGTGGCGCAAGAGGTTCAATCCAGAGCTAGGATGGATGCAACACACTTGGAGACAACCAAGTTAGAGAATGAGGTTCTAGAGATAATCGTCAAAGAAGTTTAGATTGAGCATGAGGAGGAAAAATAACGTGTAGATAAATTGGAGCAAAGGCTTGAAGAAGTCTTCCAAACAATCATGAACATTGCACTAGCAGGAGAACTCAATGCATAAGAGAAGATAACGAGGATAGTGCAGATGATGGAAGGATACAAACATGAGATAGTAGAGTTGGTTGGGGAGCTGACACCAACCAACCCTCCATAAGTCAAATCAGAGAGGGAGCAGCAGGACACAGAACAAATGGACAGTATTGCACTAGAAGTCAAAGAAATAACAGAGTTTTACGAAAGGACTATGCAGATATGGACAAGACTGACAAAAGATGAAGGGATCCAACCATTGGATTAGAGGGAAGAAAATATGAATGGCGTAGTCTAAGATCTAAGGGCCGCACAGGAGATGAAAAACCTACAAGTAGAACTAAAGAGAACCCAAGAAGAAAGACATACAAGACAGGCTCAGTTGGAGCCACTTCATGAGCAAGCTGAAAAGATGATAACAGAGTTGGAACTATAGAAAATTAGACAGGAACAGGTGCAATTGGAGAGTAGAGAAGTGTTGAAGGATAAAATCACAATGCAGGTGGTAGAGAAACTGGAGGAAAAAAGTCTGCAGGAGAAGACATAGGTCGATGCACTGAAAAAGAAGTTCAAGGCATTAGAGAAATCAATGCAGGAGGCACACACTGCCTGAGTGGCTTGGGACGAGCCACATGTTGGTTTTGGGGGCATGTTGGAGCAGGAAATTTTGGGGTTCAGAGCAGTAAATGAGGTAGAAGGGGTCAAAGGAAGGAGTGTGCACCAGAGAATGAGGAGAAAGCAGTGCACAAGAAGGTAAAGGAAGTAGTACACCAGGAAAGAAGGAAGATAAATGCAGAGTCAAAGCAAGGAATAGTTGGATCGAAGACCAACCACATGGTAGGCAGTTAAAAAGTGGACAAGTGGAGTCCACTTAGAATTATGGTTTTGAGTCATAATGTAAGGGTTTTTACCCACTTTTTTAATTTAAATAGAGGATGTATGAGGAAAATAGGGGAGAGTAGTTCATTATCACTTTTGCATGAGTGAAGTACTTTAAGCACCTTTTGAGGTATGAGTTGGAGTATTTTTTTGTTGAGAGTTGCAGAGCTTATATGGACTCACTTTTTAGATGTAATTGAGGGTTAGGTCACAAGTTGTGAAGCTTGGTGCGACTCTGGTCAACCTCACCAATACTAAACTATTATGTAATGCATGCAACACTATTTTGATGAAGAATAAGAAATAAAGTAGAAGATCTTTGTGGATGTATCCTAAGGGGGGTGAACCACAATTAAAATGGTGTCTCTATGTGTGTTGTTTTGATTTTATATGCTTATGATGAATGAATGGTTAGATGAATGCATCTATTAGATTTTATTGATAGCGCACACTAGAATAATCATGCAAAATGAATGTTATTGAATGGATAAAATAGTATATATGATGAATGTTATGGTAGAATGCATGTTAAAGTAGAAGTAGAAGTAAAAGGAACATCCCTAATCCCTTCCATGACTACAGACATCTGGGTACTACAGTCACCCATAAGACATCTTGGGTGACATTTTGTTATGAACTCTATGCACAATGCATCCTTCTGGTTTACTAGAAGGGTCGGTGGTGAATGGGGTTTTGCTGGATAACTAAGGTAGAACCCGGGTTAGCCCATACATCCAACAATCTCCTCCTCCAACAATTTGTTTCCATTCTCAGACCAAGAGCACATGATTTATCAAGAATGTGGAAGACGAGTGATTGAATTATGAATGAATAACCCCAAAAATGAATGATCAATCGAGAACAACCCCAAACAACCCACATGTAGGGTTTATATAATTATAAGATCCAAGAACCACATGGCCTCCCCCAAGAAGCTCATGTAACCACTTTCTCAAATAAAACCAAGATGGGTGAGTAAAATAATAATAAAATACTTATCCCCTTTATCCCCCTCTCTCGTGGAATCATAGCCCTCTATATCTTGTCCTTGTTCATCTTGCAACTAACTGTGTATTTTATTAATATATATAGAAGTATTACATATCTAGGAACCCTG
>JASDQU010102516.1:214755-226080 GCA_032191745.1 Picea mariana
AAGATGGGTGAGTAAAATAATAATAAAATACTTATCCCCTTTATCCCCCTCTCTCGTGGAATCATAGCCCTCTATATCTTGTCCTTGTTCATCTTGCAACTAACTGTGTATTTTATTAATATATATAGAAGTATTACATATCTAGGAACCCTGAAATTTCGACATACTGACTCGCCAGCCTAAGTCACATTTACATAATACATTCTAATTCATAGGGGTTAAAACTAGGGTGTTACATAATGTGTGTTGTAATTGTATTAAGTTGATGGTTTTGTTAATAATCATGCTAATATTTAGCAGAAGGTTGTTGGTCATATAGATGTAAGCCGAATTAGATGTAGGGTTTTTCTTGCTTAAGGAAAGAGAGTATGATGACTATTGTGTCTTACGTGTAGAACAAGGTTAGTCATGTAAATCTTTATTTTGAATTAATAAGATAACAAGAGAGCAAGAAGCTCAAGGAAAGCCGGTTTTCCCATTTGGGTTTCTTGGGTAAAATCTATGTTCAATGTGATTGTTTTGTCATTTATTTTCTTGATTAAATATGTCTTCTGTTTTGATTAAATATGTCTTCCCAACAAAGTGGGTCCACTTTATAAGGCCCACTAGGTAGTTGGTACCCATTTATGACGCCACAAGTAGTTAGGGTTTTTTCTATGTAAAATCTATTTAAAGATATAGGAGACTATAAAATGCATTGTATTTTGTTTTGTATTTGGATTTGTGCTCAGTAGAAGGTTGCCCCACCTCAAGAGGAAAGTGAACATCGCATTGTTAATATTAAAGGGTATGTTTATAGTTTATGTATTATTGTCTCTTGTTCCTGGTTAATTTTCAATTATATTCTCTATATACCTTGTTGTATTTACCTGTTCAAGGGTTAAAGAACACTACACATAGTTCATAGGAAATCTAATTTTACGTGAGTATAACTAGGACCATATACATTAGTGACAAAACCTCCAATTCTCAATCCTATTTCCTTGAAGCTTGCACATATAGTATGACTTGTTGTGATGAAGTTTTCCAACACTGTCAAAGTAGGGTTCCAAAAAATGGCCATACCTCCTAAGAAACCATCTGCACTAATAGTCATAGAGTTGCAACTCTTCCAACATCTTGAGGCCATATTTTTCATCACTTCTTTATCACAATTAATTTCCTAAATTATAAATATATTGTTTTTGTCCTTCATGATCCCACCCTTAAGTATTCTTTTCTTTCCCTTTCCATTAAACCCTCTAACATTCCATGGAGCAATATTCCTAGCTAGATTTTACATTGGGTGATGAAGTATTTGTGTAGTAGAGATAAAACTTGTTTAGAAAAAAAAAGCTAGGTGACAAAGTATTTGTCTAGTAGAGATGATACTTGTCTAGAATAAAACATTTCGGCACCTTCCTCTTGTATTTGTTTCTTCATGGATTTTTTGTCTCTCCTTTTTTCTTCCCCAACTATTTTTTCTGATGTTTGGGTTGTGTTTGTTTCATTCCCAGTGCTTGTGAGGCTCCTAGATTTTGATAGGATGAGTCAATTTTAGATTTTCCTCTTAATATTTCTTCTCTCAAGGATTCAATTTATTATTCAGTTATATTTGTTAATATGTTTTCTGCATAAATTCCTATGAGTGTTGGTAGATTTATCTCTTGTATGTCCATGTCCTCAATCGGTTTAGACTCTTCTTCCTCTTAATTGGACTTTTCCTCTTCCTCTTCTCCCATATCTAGATATTCAATATCTTATGTACCTTCCTTGACTAGTTGTTGTACTGTATCCTTTCTCGTGCATTTCTTTCCACCTAAGATGTTTGTAGGTGTGATTTTGTCCTTATCTACATCTTCTTTTTCTCCCAATATTTCCCATATGCGTCTTTCTCTCTAGATAGATATCATAAGATATTAGATATTATGGGGGAATTATTAGTGTCCTTAGTGCGATGGTTTTTTCTAGACTTCCTTTTTCTTGGGACTTTAACAAATCATCCCTTCTCATCTCCTTATTCCATGTTCTTGAGATTCATTTTGACATTCATAGGGAAGTTCCTAAAAAAATGGTAATGATCATGGCACTTCCTACAACAAAATATAATTTGTTCACAATCTAAGGTTTATAACCATTTTAAATATTGGAAGTTGATGCAGATGGATTATGTGACAGGTCCAAAAACATTCATATAAACAAAAATTCTTGCATAAGCTATACATATGGTTGTTCTTGTGATTTTTGAGGTTTTGAAAAAGCATCATAGAGTATTTCCTATCCATGTAAGTGTTGTTGATGTTTGTAGCATCATATAGGTACTTATGCACAGGTCTAAGTGTATAGATGTGTGGAAGTCATTCAAATCCTTCTATCTGATAATTTACTTTAATTAAAAGAATAATTAAAGTAAAGTGTTTTTATTAACTAGTTGATTTTACTTAATGAAATGCTAAAGTTTTTAGCATTAATGAATTCAATATTAACCATTGATCTCAAGTGAGGTGAGACGTAATCTCAACCATCAATCACTTTGGAGATTAAGGTTAGGTCATAACTCAAGATTATAAAATCAAGGCTAGGTGAAGGAGAATGTATTTGATTCATTTTGGAGCAAAGAAGGACTTTTTCTCAAGTGATTGAGTCACAAGGGACTTTGACTCAAGGGGATCAATATTGGGAGAAAATAAGGAATTTTTCTCAACAGGATTAGATCACAAAGGACTCTGATTCAAGGAGATCTCAAATAGGAGGAGACAAAATTCCATCTAGAGATCAATAGAGGTCAAGGAGAAGAGAGAACATAGGCAATCACAAGTGGGTTTCATCATATTGGATCCGCAACAGCAGGGTCACATCGTACGAAGTTCATGGTACAGTATATGTGTGCGTGTATGTAGGTTTCAGTGGAGACAGAAATATATATGTGTGTTTGATAAAGGAAAGACATAAAAATATTGAGAAAAATGAAAGTTTGAGATCATACACCAGACCGGGATTTGCTATGGTTTGCAGGTTTTGTCTAACATTTTTTGTATTTCTCTATGGACCATTTTCCTAGTAAAGGAGCCCTTGTAAGATTTGAAGTTATTTGAATGATAAGATTAGTTCATGGGAAGAATATATTTATGTATTGTGTGTGAGATTTTTGTTTCTAGTATTGCTTCCTCTATTTATTTGAATTTTTTATTACAACAAGTGTATTCTATTTTGTGCACTGCTAATTTGATTTACAACAAGAAAATAACTAGATAACAAATTACGTAGGTGTCGGAGTTGGGATTTCAACATGGTATCAGAGTGTGTTGAAAAAATCAACATGGGATGCGATCTCTCACTCTAATATGGATCCAATATCAGGTTGCAAAAAAACCTATCTATTCTAGATCTGATTTGCAGTAGTGGGTGTTTAAAGGACCAAACACAGATCCACAACAATTTTCAATAGATCTTTCATATTTGCAAGGAGATCTTTGTAGATGTATAAACCAATATTTAAATTCATTGAGTGTTTGAGCCACAAAGGATTGTGACTCAAGAGGATATTAGGAAGGGTGAAGAAGGACTTTCATATAGAGATTAACTCAAGGGATAACAAATCTATTGGAGTTAGTGACTTATAGAGAGAACAAATAAGGTTTTTTTCTCAAAGAGATATCATCCATGGTGAAGAAGGAATTTCAACTAGAGATCTAATCAGTCCAAAGGAGGAGGAGGCATCAAAAGACAGATCTGGTATCAAGGACATATACAGGTACTAGAGAAGAAATAGGTACAACCATAGGAAGGCTAGCACTAGAGTTGTACGCATTCAGCAAGTCACTCGGGGCACCTGTGTACGTGGGATAAATACAAAAATGTGCATACATACGTGGTATACAAAAAGAGCAAGCACATATGTATGTGTGATATAGAAGAAATATGCATGCACATATGTGGGTTTTAGTAGAGAAAAGTGTGTACATATACAGGCTGAGAACGAACAAGCGTGTATATTTTGTGCAATTTGCAGGTACAAGGTCATACAACAAGGGAATAGTTGTTGAGCTGCAAGAGTTGGTTGCATATTTTTCTTTTCTCAGTGGGTAGATCATATGAAAAAAGCATGAGAGTTATTCAATAGAATGATGGAGACGTGATATAGGAGCATCACTCCACCTCAGCAAATATGCCAGCAAGCCAACACATAAACACGCAATGGAGAAAGGGAGAGGCATTGACCCTCCCATTTTTAAATTTGAAATCTAATCCTATGGGGATTTGCGTTGTAAGGTTGTAAGAGCCAAGCCATACCTTTGTACAGGTAGTGGATAGGGTCACCTTAAATGGTTGATTGTAAGCAGGTCTAGATCATAGTTAGGTATGGATCATCATTTATGTAATGAGTCGTAGGAGTATGGTGTCTTCATTGAGATAGTGATGGCACTAAGGTGGTGAATAGGATAAGCTCATAGAGCCCTCTTTTGTAAAAGGGGAGAGATCTTTGTAGAGAGGTCTTAGAAGCAGAACTCAGGATAGAGTTAGGATAGGAGGTATAATAGTTCTTGGAGAGAGCTTGAGAGAGTTGGGACTCTATTGCAGTCCAGTTTTTGTAAACATCTGTATAGACACACAGAGATAATAGAAAAGCAGTTTTTCATGCACATAGTGTGTTTATGTATTTGTGTTCATTATTATGTTTTTATATGTCATTCATGAATGAATGTGTGAACTGGTGAAGTATTGTATAAGATTCAATTGTTTCTCGTCTTTGAGTTTCGAGTGCAAGGAGTGCACATTGTCCTCAAGGAGTGCGTTGATAGAGGTGAGTTAACCTCAAAGAAACTCGGGAGAGATATCGTTGAACCTTCATCAGTAGAAGTGAAAGGAGTGCACAGGAAGAACCCTATGTTGAGTTTGGAAAGAAACATAGTTACTGAGAACTCTATAGAGCTCTGTCAGGTGGGCATCGAGTGGGTGCAAGTGTGCACAGAGAGAACTCTTTTTCGAGTTCAGGGAGAAGAGTATCAGAGGAAGATACTTACAGAGATATTTAACACTTTGTATAGCTCTGCAAGGTGTGCATTGAGAAGGAGGAATGCCAGGTGGACGAGAAGAATTTATTTTCAAGAAATCCTTCGGATCTGATTTTGACGAAATCCCAGAAATGCAAGGGGTGCGTGCGAGATCGAAATACTCGAGGAAATCAAGCTCAGAAGAGATAATGTCAAGAGTGCGTAGGAGATAGACTTATTCCAAGTCCTAAAACTTGGAAGAGATAACGCGTTTAAGATCACAAGCGAGACCTAGACAATCGAGGACACAAGGAGAAAGTTCAAAGATCGAAGCCTTTGAACATTGAAAAAAATCTTCCAAGTCGAAAGGAGTCAAAATATCAGGAAAAGGAGCGACAAAAGTCATCAGATTAGTTGAGGAAGAAGAGATCTGGATCGTCTGATATACGTCCAGTGAACAAAGGAGAGCATCGAGGAGAGGAACAAATCCCATCCGTTGGATCTGAGCATAGAGGACCAGCAACCCTTGGATCTAGAGGTAAGTGCACGAGACTTAATCCTTGTGTGCACAGGAGATTGGACTTCTCAAAGTCCCGAAGTGAGCAGGGACCATCCATCGTCAAGGAGGACAGGTGGCATAAGATCCACAACTCCAAGAGTTTGTGGACAATGAGAGATCAAAATCACCGAAGACCCGAAGTGGGTCCTGGATGTTGATCACCAGGGGGATATGTGTCGGCAGATCGGAGTCTCCAGGTAAAAGCACTCCGACAAAAATGAGTGCATAGGAGTTTGAGACTCCTGAAGCCCGAAGCACCGAAGAGCTAAAGAGTTGAAGTTTTGAAGCCTAAAACGTCTAAGGGTCATTGATCTGAAGGAAGGAACGTGGATTGTTGATCCGAAGGAAGAAATGGGAATTTGAGAATTGAAAGTCTTAAAGGCTGGACTCACGAAGGATATTGTGGGCATATATTAAGGGGCATGGGTGTCGATAGATCTTCCACTTCGGAAGATTGTCATATGGGAAAAGCAAAGTTTGAGAGTTGAAACTCTCGAAGGCCGAAAAGTCGGAATCAAACGTAGTCGTTGATCTGAAGGGAGCTACGTTTCGACAGATTGTGGATATCTGGAATCATGCGTTTGCGTAAGGACATATCCCAAGGACACATGCGAAGAAGGGGCTTAGAAAAAGGAGCTTGCAGAGCATGATAAATTGAGATTTTTGAAGGCAAGAAACCTGAAGTAAATTAGGGTCATCGATCTGAGAAGGGAAATCGGCGGTAGGGAATCATTGTAGGGAGTAGAGGAGAAATTAGTGAACATGCTAGTTCACAGTCCGTAATGTGTTGGAGTCATTGATCTCGTTAGGGAAGGAGATCAAAGGGCACGATCAAAAGGAGATTGGGTGAGCACTTTTAGATTGTGGGGACATGGATCTTCCATAAAGGGTGAGCACGTTGTCGTCCCACAATTGTTGTGAACCGTCGATCGACGGGAAAGATTGATAACGATCGAATCATGACCATAGAAACCAGGCGGGTCTGATAGGACTTGCGCATAGAAGAAAAGGGAGCCTGTGTAAGATTAATAGGGGTCTAGAAAAGGCCCGAAGAGTCAATTCGACTGAAAAGAAAGAAAGATCCAAATTGGGAGGTCACAGAAGCCCAGGAGGGTAGGGGTGCTGGATCAGGTGGTATCAAAGTCAATTTTCGTCTATAGATTTCAGGTGAAAGAGAAAGAGGGGGAGGTCGTTATTTTTTTTACAGATAGCAGACAAGAGAGAGACGGTGAAAGTGATGATCTGGTAACATTAGATGATATCAGAGGTTCAAATTTTCCTATAGACAGCAGGCGAAACGAAGGCAGAGTGTTGATGCTCTGTGAGAAGGTTGTTGCATGTGCGCAGCAGCAAAAATTTAAACAGTCGGGTGAGATGTAAGAGAAGATGGAGATTCTCATGGATGTAGAGTAATCCATAGACTTTCCAGGAGGGCAGGTAGAAGGTGAAAATGGCTACTGAAGTCCATGAGCATGGTCGAAGAGAAGACCACAAGAATAAATGCAATCTAGATATGGATCTGGAACTCAATCATATAAGAGAAAGGATGGAACATCTAGCATTGAAGATGCAACAAGAGGCAAAGGTACACTGGAGGTACGAAAGTCCTCTGAACAGGAAGGAAAAATGGCATGTTCAAAAGTTGTTGGCCAGAAAGAAGCAACAAGAGTTGAGAAGGTGGTTGAGGGAATTAGAAAACCTCAGTGACATAGAGGAGGAACTGATTCACATCTATGAACCAGAGACATGGATACACTTCAGTGATGAGGAGGAGGTGAGATCATTCAAAGATATCATAAACTACCAAGTGGGCAAAAATGGACTTTCAAGTTGTCAGGTGGGAAATAGGAAGAGGTTAGTGGAAGATCTCATATACTGCCAAAGAAGCAGTGCTGAAAGTTCAAGTTGCCAGTTGGGCAATGAGATGGGATTGACTAATATCATAGACTACTAGGTGGGCAGAAAAGAAGTCCTGAATTGCTAGGTGGGCAAGGGGGAAGAGATAAGACTGTTTGAGAGTCTCATGGACTCTGTTGAGAATTCATATCAGGAAGGGGTGATAATATATGAATATTCATGTGGGTTATGAAACCATGTGAATGAAGATGATGAGAAGTTAAATACTTCCATCACAAAGGAGGAGGATCATAGGAGTTTTCTGATCATTGGAGGAATCAAATCATTCCTTCCAAGTAGTTAAGCAGAGGCTAGCATAAGTGTTGCAGGTGCAGCAATAGAAGGGAATCCAGCAGAGACTATCAAATAAGAGGAATTGGAGCAGAAATTTATGTCTACCCCAACAGAAGGAGAAGAGAATTCAATAGAATTTCTCAAAATTTTCAGCCAGGAAGTTGAACAGGAGATTACTGCAGCACTGAAGCTTGCAACAGAAGGAGAAATAGGCAGCATGGATTTTGCTGAACTGTATGAAGAATTGGAAGCCCTGGAGAGATGGGTGATAGTGCAGAGCCAACACATCCAATAGGTTAGGTTGGAAATAGATGGAGGATCATACCAGCTCAGAGAACAGCTGGAGGGAGTTGGATATATGCCAGCACAAGATGAGCTGACAGAAGCTAATTTGTCAGAGGAGGAAGCTGAGCAGCAGCTCAGTGATGAGACAGCAAAGTGGAAAGATAATTTCGCAAGAGAAGAAAACAACATGGGGGATTAGAATGATCTACCCTTTGATGTATTTAAGGAGGAAGATTTGCAGCAGAGAAGACTGCATAAGAAGAGCCAACCACTGGAGCAGCTGGACATGGTAATAGAAGAAATCAGGAAGCTAATGTTGAAGTCAACAGAATCAGTCAGCAAAGGGAAGTTGAACAAGGGAGAACCTACAATAGCAGTAGGGAAGAAATAGAAGAAGCAGCAGCAACATAGCTGGAGAGGAGCAAGAGGACATCTCCAAGGGAGATTTTGGGATCCAGGAGGATTTCAACACTGGAGAAGAGGAGCTCATGATTTTCCCAGCAGTGGAGTATGATGCAGGAGCATCGCTCCACCTCAGAAAATGCACCAACAATCCAACACATATATGCGCAATGGAGAAAGGGAGAGGCATTGACCCTCCCATTTTTAAATTCGAAATCTGATCCTATGGGGATTTGCATTGTAAGGTTGTAAGAGCCAAGCCATACCTTTGTACAGGTAGTGGATAGGGTCGCCTTAAATAGTTGACTGTAAGCAGATCTAGATCGTAGTCATGTCTAGATCATTATTTATGTAATGAGTCATAGGAGTATGGTGTATTAACTGAGATAGTGATGGCACTAAGGCAGTGAAGAGGATAACCTTGTAGAGCCCTCTTTTTTAAAAGGGGAGAGATATTTGTAGAGATTTCTTAGAAGAATAACTCAAGATAGAGTTAGGATAGGAGGTAGAATAGCTCTTGGAGAGAGCTGGGACTCTGTTGCAATCCAGTTTTTGTAAACATCTATATAGACACACAAAGATAATAGAAAAACAGTTTTTCTTGCACATAGTGTGTGTATGTATTTGTGTTCATTATTATGTTTTTATATGTCGTTCATGAATGAATCTGTGAACTGGTGAAGTATTGTATAAGTTTCAATTATTTCTTGTCTTTGAGTTTTGAGTGCAAGGAGTGCACATTGTCTGCAAAGAGTGCGTTGACGGAGGTGAGTTAACCTCAAAGAAGCTCGGGAGAGATACCGCTGAACCTTCATCAGAAGAAGTGCAAGGAGTGCACGGGAAGAACCCTATGTTGAGTTCAGAAAGAAACATAGCTACTGAGAACTTTGTAGAGCTCTGCCAGGAAGGCAATATCGAGTAGGTGCAAGCATGCACAGAGAGAACTCTTTGTCGATTTCAGGGAGAAGAGTATCAGAGGAAGATATTCACAGAGTTGTTGGACACTGTGTAGAGCTCTACAAGGACTGCATTGAGCAAGAGGAACACCAGGTGGGTGAGAAGAATTTATTTTCGAGAAATCCTTCGGATCTGAGTTTGACGAAATCCCAGAAACGCAAGGAGTGTGTGGGAGGTCGAAATACTTGAGGAGATCAAGCTCAGAAGGGATAACACAAGGAGTGCATAGGATACAGACTTATTCCAATTCCTAAAACTCAGAAGAGATAACGCGTTTAAGAGTGCAAGTGAGACCTAGGCAATCGGGGTCACAAGGATAAAGTTAAAATATCGAAGCCTTTGAACATTGAAAAAAATCTTCCAAGTCAGAAGAATTCAAAAGCTCGGGAGGAGGAGCGACAACAACTGTTAGATAAGCTGCAAAAGAAGAGATATGGATCATCTGATCTACTTCCAGTGAACAAAGGAGAGCAACGAGGAGAGGACCATATCCCATCCACTAGATCTGAGCACAGAGGACCAACAACCATTGGATCCAGAGGTAAGTGCACAAGACTTAATCCTTGTGTGCATAGGAGAGTGGACTTGTCAAATTCCCGAAGTGAGCAGGGATCGTCCATCGTCAAGGAGGACAGGTGACGTAAGATCCACAACTCTGAGAGTTTGTGGACAAGGAGAGATCATAATCGTCGAAGACCCGAAGTGGGTCCTGGCCATTGATCACCAAGGGGATACGTGTCGGCAGATCGGAGTCTCTGGGTAAAAGCACTCCAGGAGAAACGAGTGCATAGGAGTTTGAGTCTCCCGAAGCCCGAAGCACCGAAGAGCCGAAGAGTCGAAGTGTCGAAGCCTGAAACGTCTAAGGGTCGTTGATCTGAAGGAAGGAATGTGGATCGTTGATCCGAAGGAAGAAACGGGAATTTGAGAATTGAAATTTTTGAAGGATAGACTCGAAGAGGAGATTGTGGCCATAGATTAAGGGGGACAGGTGTCGATAGAGCTTCCACTCCAGAAGATTGTCATATGGGAAAATAAAAGTTTGAGAGTTGAAACTCCTGAAGGTCGAAAAGCCAGAATCAGACGCAGTCATTGATCTGAATGGGATATATGTGTCGACAGATCGTGGAGATCCAGAATCACTCGTTTGCGTAAGGACACAGCCCGAGGAAACATGCGAATAAGGGGCTTATCAAAATGAGCTTGTGGAGCGTGAGAAATTGATATTTCTGAAGGCTGAAAACCTGAAGTAAATTAGGGTCATCGATCTGAGAAGGGAAATCGGTGGTAGGGAATCATTGCGGGGAGTAGAGGAGAAATTAGTGAACGCGCTAGTTCACAGTCCCCAATGCATTGGAGTCATTGATCTAGTTGAGGCAGGAGATCAACAGGCATGATCAAAAGGAGATTGGGTGAGCAATTTCAGATTGCGGGGATAGGGCTCTTCCATAAAGGATGAGCACGTTGGCGGCCCACAATTGTTGTGAACCGTCGATCGACGGGGCAGATTGATAATTGTCGAATCATGACCATAGAAACCAAGTGGGTCTAATAGGACCTGGGAACAGAATAAAATGGGACCTGTGTAATATTAATAGGAGTCTAGCAAAGGCCCGAAGAGTCAATTCGACTCAGAAGAAAGAAAGATCCTAGACCAGGAGGTCGCAGAACCCCAAGAGGATAGGGGGGTTGCATCAAGAAGGACTCGTGGACCCATGTGGAGCTTGGTGACAATGAAAAGTATGCAGTGAAGGGGGAGGGAACTGTTGGGGCTCGAAAATGTCATATTTTCATCCATCTTTCCCTTCATCATTCTTCACATTTCATCACCCCATTAAACTTTCACGATATCATTTCCATAAATATACTTGGGTTTCACCTTATTGTTCTCCACTTTATTCATTTTAGTATTAAAAGGGAATTTGTGATTAAATGTTACAAAATTGACATGTTTTCATATAT
>JASDQU010102516.1:233224-249866 GCA_032191745.1 Picea mariana
CTGATAAATAATCTTTTCATTGCACTATCCTAGTATCCCATTGATCCACCTACTGAAAACAATCCATTTCTTAAGTTACCAGGCATACTTAGTTTACAACCCTAAGTAGTTTCCTGGAGTGATAACACCTGTGATAAGATTTGAAGCCATCACTCCCTCTGAAGAGGAACTACACCGAGCTTGTCCTTGAAGTACTCAAACTTTGTCCTTGGAAATTGATTTGTCAGCACATCCATAACCTACTCATCGGTAGACACATATTGGAGCCTAATTTCTCCCTTCTGCACCATATCCCTGATATAGTGATACCTTATTTTGATATGCTTCGACCTATCATGAAACACTGGGTTCTCTGACAACTTTATACAACTCTAGTTGTCGCACAAGATACATGTCACCTCCATCACAATATCGAATAATCTAGTCAGTAATTTCCGAAGCCACATTGCTTCACGACTTGCTGCACATGCTGCCACATACTCTACCTTAGCCGTACTGAGTGCTACACATGATTGCTTCTTACCGATCCATGAAATCATACCGGATCCCATAGTGAAGCAACCTCCTAATGTACTTTTCCGGTTTGCAACACTACCGTCCCAATTTGAATCCAAATATCCAAGTAGACTGATCTCACTGTATGAAACATACTTGATCCCATAATCCATTGTACCTTTAAGGTTCCTCATCACATGTTTTATTGCAATCAGGTGAACACGTTTGGGGTCAACCAATATTGAGTCAATGTGTTCACAACAAAACATATATCTGGTCATGTATTTGTCAAATACATCAATGATCCAATCATCTGCCTATATAATGTAGCATCCACAACCTATGAAGTCGTATCATCCAACAAATTCATATTTGATGCCATTGGTGTAGCCATCGGTTTACAGTCCAACATCCTGAACCTCTTTAGGATATCCAGAACATATTTTCCTTGGTTTAGGAAGATCTCATTCTTCCTCTGCCATACCTCTAGACCCAAAACTAGTGCATCAAACCTACGTATTTCATTTGAAACTTTGAAACAAGTTTTCTCTTACACTTAATGATGAGATTCTCCACTCTTGTCAAGAATATGTCATCCAAATATAGTAGTAATATCACTGGTCCATCATCCTCAACCTTTAAGTAAAGGTTAGGATTTGCACTGCTCTTGGTAAATCCCAAGCTCATCAGAAAACCATCAATCCGACCATACCATGCTCTCGGTGCTTGCTTCAATCCATACAATTCCTTCTTTAACCCACACACATCTGTCTCCCTATCATGTGTCTCGAATCCTTGTGGTTGTTCCACATAAACCTCTTCTTCTATTACCCCATTCAAAAATTCTGTCTTCACATCCATCTGATGAACCTTCCATTTCATCAAAGTAGCTATTGAAAAAACAACCCTTATTGAAGTATATCTTGCCATAGGAGAAAAAGTCTCCCCGTAGTCAATTCCTTCCTTCTGAGAAAATCTTCGTGCTACAAATTTATCCTTGTATTTCTTAGTGCTTCCATTTGCAGCATGCTTCGTCTTGAATATCCACTTGGAGCTCGCAACTAATTTTTCCTTGGGTCTAGGAACCACATCCCAAACGTCATTATTCACTATTGAATGGTATTGCTCGACCATGGCATGCTTCCATTCTTTCTTTATTGCAGCTTCTTCATAGCTGGTAGGATCTACATCAATGATATCACACAATAATTCCACATAGTCGGGATACGGTTTTGGTTTCTTGACTTTCCTAGATGATCCATCCTGGGCACCATATCTCTTTGCATCTTTGATGGCCTCTTGTGCCCAAACTGGCCCTCTCTTTTGTGTAGGATTCTCCACAAGCCTCTGTGGTTTGGACATATCTTGATCCTCAGGAATGGATTCCTCTGCTTCCACTTCTCTTGTCTTCGCAGCTCTAGGAACTCCATTCTCTACGTCATGAGATTCCTCTGCATGACCCTGCTTTGATATGTGAAAAGCTACATCCTCATTGAAGGTTACATCCCTGCTAATATTGATCTTCCGGTGATTAGGAATGTATACTCTGTAGGACTTCGATGTGTCACTGTACCCAACAAATATACCTTTCTTTCCAGATGGGTCCAACTTTTTTCTCTTGTCCTTGGGTAGATGCACATATATAGGACAAACAAATATCCTTAGGTGGCTGACCTTTGGCTTATCCCCTGAAAACATTTCCTCCGGTGTCTTGTTTTCAAGAACTCGATGGGGACTTCTGTTCTGTACGTACACAACTTCCATCGCAACTTCTTCCCATATATACATAGGTAAATCTTGATCATGGATCATGGCCTTCACTGCTTCCATAATTGTCCGATTCTTTCTCTCTGCCAATCCATTTTGTTGTGGAATATAGGGAGTAGAGAGCTCCCTCTCAATTCCAACTTCTTTGCAGAAATATAAGAATTCATCTGAGGTGAATTCTCCTCCATTGTCTCATGTCAACGTCTTTATCTTCCTTTCTATTAGGTTTTCTACTAGTGCCTTGAATTCCTTGAACTTACCAAATAATTCACCTTTTGACTTCAAGAAGTAAATCCAAGTTTTGCATGAGTAATCATCAATAAAAGATACATAATATATGTACCCACCGAGCGATGGTGTTGACATCGGTCTACATACGTCCGAGTGTACAATATCCAAGAATCCTTTGGCTCTGCTATCACTGCTTGGAAATGGGTTCTTCACATTCTGGATTCGCCTGAATCTATGGTAGTCCTGTTACCATATTTCTCGCAGTTGGTAAAGATCTATAGTGTAGGTGGGAAAATATCATATTCCATAACTCACTTGAATTCACAGTGTCGTCGATCAATGTTGAATATGAGAGTCCCTTTAATTTATACAGTCCTCCTTCTTGGACACCGATAACAACTTCATCATCATATGTCTTTCCTTTTGGCCACATGAAAACTTCTCTATCTACAAATGAAACCTTGAAACCCTTCTCATCCAAAGCTAGAATCGAGAGAAGGTTCTTCTTCAAACCTGGTACATAAAGCACATCCTTCATCCTCATTTCCTTCCCAAAATCTAGTTTGTAGGAGGCCTCTCCTACTCCTTTGATCAAATACTGATAATCATCACCCAAATTCACATTATGAAGTGAGTCTTTATGAATTAAGTTTGATAGAGAGCCTTTATACCATGTCACGTTCTTAGAAGCACCACTATCCACCAACCAAGTATCATTTCCAAGGGTGACTGTTCCTATGAGAGATGATATTAGGACGTAGTCATCATCACTTGAATCATCTTCTCTTACAATTTTCTTTGGTGGTTCATCATCTTCAGCAGCATGAGCATGATGCCTCTTTCCCTTTTCCTTTTCTTTTAGTTTAAGAATAAGGGGACACAATTTAACAACATGTCCCAATTTTTCGCAACAGAAACACATCACATTTGAATAGTCTCTTTAATTATTCTTCGAATTTTGAGGTTTCTTTGGGGATGATAGTTCTTTCTTACTCTTTCCTTTCCTTGTATGAGCAACTAAATCTTGATCATAAACCCTCAATTTCTCTTCTCTTGCTACCAGCATTGCTTCCTCTTGAGTGGAATCTTCCCATAATATGCTAAACATGATTAGCTTCCTCCTTGAGCATATTCCTTGAATGAATGAGTCCCATGACCTTGGGAGACCATTCAAGGAGGTAATCACCATTTCTGCTTTGTCAACAATGTCTCCAATAGCTTCAATATGTTCCTTGATCTGATTCACTCTCGAGAAGTAAGAGTGAATGGAATCTGAACATTGAAGCTTCACATTCTTAATCTGGGTCTTCAATGCCATAATTTTGTTGATGTTTTTTCCTTCAAATAGACGAGTCAATGCATCAATCATCTTCTTTGAAAATTTTAACGGAGAAACATGATGGATCAAATGATCCTTGATTGAGTCTGCAATAATCCTCTTATCCATGGCCTGATTCGTTTTATGCTTTGCCTTGGCCTCATCTTCCTTTGGTTACGGAACTTCCTCCTGAACAAATATTTCTAAATCATGTTCTTCCAGAAGGAGGGATACTCTATACTTCCATGCTATGAAGTGGTATGCTCCTTCCAACTTCTCGTCAATTTTGGTGCTGGTAGTCATCATGCATGGGAATATGAAGTTAGTTTTCCAAAACACTTCCAAAAATCTGCGGAAAAATCTTTTTTTTTCAGGCCTGCTCTGATACCATGTTGATTTCTTTTTGTTTTTCCAACATTTAAAGTATTATATTCTTTTATTATTATTTAATATGCAAAAGGATCACAGCTGAAAGATAGATATCCACAGAAAAATAAGATATATCCTCAAGGAAACCCTCAAGGAGGAGAAAACCCTGCAAACTTTCCTTAGTATAGATTCCTCAAACATGTACAATGTCATACAATGCTCTTTCACGAATCAAGACCAACGAGACCCAGACACGAACCAAGAATAACCTTTTAGATAAGTGTGTACTACTCTCTTGTACTTATATTCAATGAGTGATCAAAATGACTCGATATAACCTCTATTTATACTTTAAAAGACCTAAAAGACATGACTTATCAATAAACCCTTTCACAATTACACTTAGGAATAACCAATACAATTACATTTAGGAATAACTTCCGAAATTACATAAAATATCAACACATTACATGCTAAACATGCAGAGAATGTTGTCACATGTGAACAATGCAACCACGTGTTGTCGATGTCTTTTTGTTTTTTAAAGAAAAACAACATGGATTGAACTATATGAATCATGTCTTTTAAAAATTGATTGTTCAAATGCACTTTGAGGTTTAGTGTAGTGAGCAAATAAGAACAACTTCAATAATTTGAATTTAAGAGAATTCCATATTAAAATGATTTGAGTTTTTAACTTAATTAGACATCAATTGATATATAAGATCACTTTGTCTAAAATAAAACTTATAACATTCTTAACTATTAAACACATATTCTTAACCATTAAACTCATGCATACTAATCTAACATTTATTTATTCAAATTTTAATGAATCTATAGATATCATAACAAAAAAAACTCTTTAGTATTAAATTAAATTAAATTATAGATTTAAATAAACATATTTATCTTACATCAACTTTGTGCTTTAAATAATTACACATCAACTTTGTGCTTTAAATAAACTTATTTGTGGATTTAAATATATGAAAGTCAAGACTTTAATACTTCTACAAGTAAAGTTCATAATTTAAATAAACGAGACATTCAGAGTAGAAAAGAAAAAGTAAATTTGTGGAATTAAATAAATGAGATCCTATATGGCAACTTGGGAGTTTAATATTTATAATAAAAAATGCGATTAATAATAAATGAAATATTATATATAATATGTCAACTTGAGAGTTTAATGAATGGAATAGAATTTTGGGCAGAAGAATCAAAGTCTTCTCTAAATATTAGAGAATCATAATACGAAATTCATTTTTTTTTTATTAAGCATGTGATTTAGGTTGTTTATGTTGAATGAAGTTTTATGCCCTTGACTTTATTAGACCTTAATTTTGGGGCAACCACCAATATCCAAAATTTAATTTATTGTTAAAAAAAAGAAGTTAAAGATACCATGTTATCTATGTGAACATCATGACATAGTACTTAAGTCATTCAATGCCACTTGAGATTTTAATACTCGAAAAGGAAAAATACACTAGTGGATTTAAATAATGAGATCCCATATAACAACTTGAGGTTTTAATATTAGAAACCAATGAGTGAAATTGGAATTGAATTTAGGTTTAATGTGATGATCTTGGATGCTATTATTGATATAGTGGGGATAAGTCATTCAATGCCACTTGAGATTTTAATACTCGAAAAGGAAAAATACACTAGTGGATTTAAATAATGAGATCCTATATAACAACTTGAGGTTTTAATATTAGAAACGAATGGGTGAAATTGGAATTGAATTTAGGTTTAATGTGATGATCTTGGATGCTATAATGATATAGTGGGGATAATATAAAGATGTTAAGTATTAGTTAAATTATTGAGGGATATAGGGAGATGTCATTTTGTAGAATATCAATAATATTACAAATATTATTACATTTGAATTTAAATTTAAGGAGAATCTGTGATGTGGTAAATAATTAGAGGATAAAATGAAATTAATATATTACAAGGAGGTAGTCAACTCTAACGTTTTAGAAAATCAAAATTATCTCTTGGTTTTGAATAGTGCAATTTAGAAAATCAACATTACTAAAATTCAAACCAACTCCCATGAGTTGAATAGCGAAACTGGATGTTGGACAATTCCCAGAAGACCGTGGGATGAAAGAATTTTTCATCTTTGTGACACTAAGAGGGTTGAAGATGAAAATCCCTTTCTCACAGAGTGCCTTGTGTATACTCAAATTAGATCGCAATTTCAAAATATTTGTCACAATATCGACCTTCCTAACCTCCAAACTCATCAAAACTATGGTGATCTTGAAACACTTCTCTTAAATATTTCCGAACACAAAAATATAAAGAAAACTAAACCTTTCTTAAGGCCCAATAGACCAATTTTGTTCTCAGTGGACATTAACCATCATCGTCGTCATCATTATCATCATTATAATTAAAGTTTAGAGAGACCACAACATTGTGATAATCATGAGATCATACTTAAAGATATAATGTGATAATTAGCAATGTTAAAATTAAGGATGTTTAATAGTATCAGATGTGATAATTATTAATATTATGGTTGAAATCAATATATTATGTTGAGAAGTGTATTATATAGTATAATATAAAAGAGATGCGTAATGCCTATGTTTAAAGTTGTGTTGACAAGTAATATTTAAAATAATAATAATAAAAAATATTTAATGTCAGAATTACACACACATACAAACAAAACTTTGTAAGGAAACCTAAGGGACGCTTCTCCATATTTGTCAATGACATCTCTAATAAAATTTTCAATGTAGACTAGTGCGTCTAACCTAGGGGCATTCATACTGAGCACTAGCTACCATAGAACTAGCCAAATTCCTAACAACATTGGCAACAACTGGTTGAGCTAACCCTTTGGGCTTATATATAAGAGTTGATTCATAATTCATTGGAAGGGTGTATAAATTCACATATTTATGTAAACTACTATTGGGCCACTACTTATTCAATGGTAAATGATCACAACACAATGTAAAATGTCCTATTTGCATAGACAGATATAGTAAGGGATAAACACAATGGAAACAAAGGAGGGTACATTCCAAGAGAACAATATATTACTAACTATTTAAGCACATTGATTATTGAAAATATATGGGCTAAGAGGAACGACCATATAAAATATATAAAAATCAATGTAACTCCACATACAAGAATAAGTCTTTTAAGAATTGAGATATTTTCATCTCAATTTCTTGTTGATTTCCTCTCGATGCTTAATAGATTCAAAGTTAAGATGAATATACACTCGCTATAGGATAATTGGAGGTAATGACATACATATTGAGAAACATCTTTGTCCAAAAAAATTATATTGGCCTAAATGGACTATAATCATGGTACTCAATGAAACTTAACAAGTTTCAAACATAAGTGTTAATAGTTTTTAAACAACTATATGGACACTCAGAGCACGACTGCAAAAATACTTGTTCCAAGCATGCTGGAGATTAGTTATTGCTATGGATTCTTCTCCTAGAGGGGGGTTCACCCCTACCCTCCAAATCTTGAGGCAAATTTTAGGAAGTTGGTTGTTTCACTGGGGACATCGATGAAGATGCAACTCACTCAATTTGCAAAGAAGATGGATAACATCCCCTAGGTCTCTCTTCCTTCCTTGACCTCAAGACATAAGGAATTATCCTTGGAAAAACATGGATTAATAAGTCAATTTACAAGGATCTATCCTTCTCCAGGAGCCATACCAATATGGGTTTAGAATAATTGGCAGGTTTTGATCAAAGGAAAGATGACCCATTATTTTTATGGCCGAGGGTTTTACACCTTTCTTTTTGAAAACCAAGAATATAGAGATTTTATTTTAAGGAACAATCCGTATTTTTTTGGCTCCATAGGTATGAATATAAACCGATGGACTCCATACTTTAACCTTGAGTAAGACATCCCTTTAGTTGTCCCTGTTTGGGTTTGTCTACCTCATGTCCCTCTGCACTGTTGGAATGAAGACACCATGTAAGCATTGGGGATTCTCTAGGATGCTACATAGATAGATTTGAACCAAAAGACCATATATTTTCTTTTTCTAGAATGTGGAAGTTGATACCAAAAAGGGGATTCTAGAAGTGGTTCTTTTGACTATAGGCTCTAATTCCCCATTCCTTCTCCTATTGTGTCTCCTTTGTAAATCCTTCAATCCCATCTCAAGTTGTTCTTAAGGGGGGATGTTAGGATATTTAGACACTTAGGAATTAGTTAAGATCAACTTGATCTAATGTGTCATTAGGTTAATGTTTGTTTCATAGTGTGTTTCTTTAGTATGCATCAATATGCACTTGTATTTAGGAAATCTAACAGTCAAGATATGTTCCCTACATAGAGTGATCTCACGGTTCATATTCTCCTTGATCTTAACAACTACATTGTTCCATGGCTTAACAACTACATTGGTCCATGATCTCTATTTAAAGAGAGTGGAGGGTCATATGAAGATGATCGATTGTGAGAAACTCTCTTGTAAATCTCTTTGTAATATTTTCTTTTTCATTAATAAATTGCTCCAAATGGTCGTGTTGGATGGGGCCGTGGGTGTATCCCCACAGGGGTTTTACCACATAAAAAAATCGGTGTGTTTATCTTTGATATGGTTGTGTGAGTCTTTACTAAAGGTGTCCTTCCTCTATTGGAATACATATTTTGTCAAACATGGTATCAGAGCGCATTTGAAGATGCGCTCCCGTTGTAGATTGATATCTTGAATCCGTGTTGATGAATCTATGGTTTCTATTGTTTCTGTACATTTATGGGACAAAAGGACCATTTCATTGTGTCCGAAGTGCTTCTTTTAGCTAGAAATGCTTTTTGTTTTACTCAAAAGGTTTCCATTTTCCCAAGATACAACCATTTCAGTCAAATTCGGAGGTATAAAGATTTAATACGCCCTTTCAAAATTTTTACAGAGATTATATTTTGGTTTTATTTCAATTTTCTGTTTTTTATTTCCGAGTTTTTGTTCTTTTCAATCTGCATATTCTCTTTTCCCCATGCTCTGTGGAATCTTGAAAAATTAGAAACAAAGCGGAAAGGGTTTTCATGTCTGCATATTCACTTTGTCGTGTGCTTTGTATGATCTCGGTAAATCAGAAACAAAGGGAAAAATTTCACATTCCGAGTAAGATAAATGAGATCTAATTTTTATTTTCTTTTACACATGGTTCATGACACTAGAGATTGGTGCTTGCTACGTCCACGAAAAGCCTCCCAAAATATGCGAGAGAACATGGGGTGGCCTATCATTTTCAGAGTAATGGGGGCTCAACAACAAGAATATCGTATAGAGCCATTAAAGGGAAAAACATGTCACTCCAAGGATTTGAACTTGGGTTGGGAGGGTAACAATCATTCCTCCCAACCACCCAAGCTACATCTAATAGATGATTGAGAACTAACTCTTGTTGTTGTCGATAAACGATTTTTTTTTTTTTGTGTGTGAATGCATAAAAATAAGTTTTTATTGAGCACGCACTCCAAGGCCATCTTCCACAACAACAAGAACAACACCCCCAATCCTCCTTCTTAAGGCTATAATGTGTTTTTCACTAGCTCACTTGGTTGAAAGTTACTTTACTTAGTAAGAGTTCTTGAGTTCAAGTCTCATTTTTGTTACTTTTTTTGAAAAGTTCATGCATTCATTGTAAAGTGCATTTCACTGAATTATAAAAGTGAATCACTATTAAATAACTTTGATATTTTGTTTTAAGTTTTTTTTTGCATGCAACTTTCATTTACAAAGTAACTTCATTGTAAAAGTGTTTCTTGCTTATTCTATAAAAGTGGGTCACTTCCTAAGTAAATTCTTTAAAAGTGAGCTTATAGGAACAATTAGGAGGAACATTACCACGTGGACCAACTTCTACTTGCCACATGTCTCTTTGGTTGCCGTTTATGATTTTTTTCAAAAGGGCATAACTTTCACATCTGAAGTCCATTTTCAATGTTTTTTTTTTTTTAAAGAGCCTATTTTTTGAGAGATTTCCATCCAGATCATCAGTTTCAGATTTTAAATCAATATTCTCTTCATATTTAATATGGATTCTCCTAGTGATGTTTTGCTTAACAATACCAATTACTTCTCATGGAAATCCCATATGAAGGATGTATTAATAAGTAAAGGACTATACCAGATTACCTTGGGAAAATAACAAGAACCCATTGATGATGGAAAGTATGTCAAATGAGATAATAGGAATGATGAATAATGTGGACTAATTAGAATGTCCATCTCTCTTGATTTAAGGTTTTACCTTCAAGGAATTGAGGGCCCAGATAAATCTTGGGAAAATATTGAAGCGATGTTTGGTAAACATAATATTATTTGAGCCCACTAGTTGGAAAATCAGTTAATGACTTTAAGTCCAAACAATTTTCCTTGCATTGAAGATTACTTATCTAAGTTCAAAACACTTAGAAGCTTGTGTGTATAATCCCAACTAGATCTTAAGGAAGATTGATGCATATATGCTATTCTTGTTAAGCTTGAAAATGCATATTCTGTTTTTGTATCTACATTTTATGCCATTAGAGAAGTTCTAGGGAGTGCTTATAAACAACCCTCTCTTGAGTCTTCTTGTGATGCTCCAATTCAAAATTAAGATAAGCTTGTGTAGCTTGGATTGATTAGCATTGTAGGTACATCTAAAAAAGTCTTAGTGGTCTAGTAGAAAGATGAGTCCAAGAATCCCAAGAAGCAACATCCTTGCCACAACAACAAGAAAAACAAGGGTCCCAAACCCTCACTACCAGCGTTTTCTCCTAATGGTGACAAAGACACAAAATCCAAAAGTAAGAAGAATGATGAAAAACATTGCAAATTTTGTAGGAAAGATGGTCATGTGGAATCTAAATGTTTTAAAAATATGGAAAACTTAGAAGCAACGATGAAGAAGCACAACATTAGTATTGATTCTTCTTCTTCTCATGGACATGCACTTTCTTCTCTTGGTTTCTCCTTCAATGCAAATTCTACTTCTTCTTCTTCTCATGGACACATACTTTTTTCTCTTGAATTCTCCTTCAATGAAACTTCTACTTCTTCTTCTGATGAGTGGCTTATTGATTCTAGAACATCTTATCATATGGATAAGAATAAAACCACATTTTCTGCTCTAAATGAATGTAACACTGTTGATGGGTCCAAATGGCTTGTCAAGCAGGTAAGGGAGAACGCCTGCTGATAGGTCCCAATTAGACCTACTCTCGTTTGGTGTAGATTTTCTGACCAATATGTGGGCTTGGTTTCCTCTCAGAATTAAAAGAAGAAAAAGGGGAAAGACAATGAACTACCCCCCAAAGATTTATAATTAATCCTAAGTCTAATCTAAATGAAAGCAAACTAACCTAATCTAACTACTTCTAACCTATCTCGGGAGCAAAACTAAAAGAATGAGTATAGTGAAAGATAATATCTTAGTTCAAGTAAAGGAACCTGGGTTAGCTTGTTTTGAAACTCAAGGTTTCAATCCCAAAGCTGGGATCATCTTTAGGAGAGAAAGCTCACAATTCAGATGACAATATTTTTGGATAATTAATAATAATATTTTTTTTGCTCAAAGTCAACTTTATTAGCCAACCTATTACTTTTTAATTATTAGGATTATTATTAATTTTTAATTTTGAGGAAACGCAGGACAAGATTCCAAGCTTCACTAATATGTAGTCCTTCATCTATGTTCATATTATTCGTATTCATGTCAATTTCTAAGGCCTCTATTATTTTTCTTTTTCCATAATGTTCTAGTTTCACAATGATTTTTGTATCTTTGATACATATGTGATGTCCAATGTCTAGCGAGTGTTCATCTAGAGCAGATATTTTTGTTCGATTATGTTTGATGTCGACACAATTTTCATCTATCCTTACTTGAAATGATTTTCCTGTATCGCCCATGTATTTTTTTCCACATGAACATGGGATAGAATACACCTTTTTTTGCAGTCTTGGGTTTATGGAATCCTTTGCATGATCTAACATTTTTCTCAGGGTGTTAGGAGGTGAAAAATATAGTTTAATGATTCCTTTCTTTAGAATTTTTGCGATTTTTTTTCTGTAGTACCTTTGATGTATGGAAGATTTATGCTTTTTCCTTCCACCTTTTCTTCATTCCTAATGTGGGGTGTTCTCCTTGATTTTAAGACAACCACGTTGAATTGTTTCTCTCAGTATCCATTCATTTTGAACACCTTTTCCATATGTTTTAGTTCTTCTTCAATGTGTTCTTCATCTTCTATTCTAACAACCTAAGTAACTAGAGTGTTGATGACTCCAAGTTTTTGCGTTGGGTGGTGGTGAGAGTTTTCATGTAGGTAATGATCCATGTGAGTTCCTTTTCTGTATACTTAGTATGATAGCAAGCCATTGTCCTTTTTCAATATAAGGATGTCTAAAAAGGGTATATTTCTATTTTCCTCTAATTCCATAGTGAATTTAATGCTTTCAGATTGGTTGTTTAGATGATTAAAGAAACCAATTAGGTTCTCTCTTCCATGTGGCGAGATAACATATGTATCATCGACATATATTTTCCATAGTTTTGGCTTCAAGGGATAGGCATCAATTGCTTGTTTATCAATTTTTTCCATGTATAAATTAGCTACTACAGGGGATAATGAAGATCCCATTGCCACCCCTTCAATCTGTTCATAGAAACAGCCCCGAAAACTAAAACATGTAGATTTTAAACACAATTTGACCAATTATGTTGTGTGCTCATATGTGATCTCACTAATGACGTTTATTTCATCCTCCACCAGAATTTTTGTAAATAACGAGACAACCTCAAAACTTAGTAATAAGTCTTCTTCTTCTTCTTCTATTCTTACATCTTTTATTTGTTCAACCATTTTTGGGGAATGTTTAACGAAAGAAGAAGTGAGCCCAACCAAAACTTTAAGCTTTCTTGCAAGGAATTTTTCTAGCTTATACGTGGGAGAACCAATGGTGTTTACTATAGGTCTCAAAGGTGCATTCTCCTTGTGTATATTTGGTGACCCATAAATCCTAGGGAAGATAAAATTCTTTGGTAATAGTTTTTCATTTATTTCTTCATCAAGTGAGGAATTCTTTATTGTTGTTGTAACCTCCTTTACAATTTTCTTGCTTGGGTCAACATTCAATTTTCTATAACTATTTGTGAATAAGTGCTCTATCATTTTACAATCATACTCCTCTTTGTCCATAACTGTTGTTGTTTTACCTTTATTAGCTCTCAAAACTAGAATATTCTTCTTGTCTTTTATGTTTTTTTAAAGCAGTCGATTCTTCCTTGGTTAGGTTTTGTTTCGGATGCTTGCTTACTTTGTTTTTGAAATAACCGTTCAAATTTTGGGTTTTGTTTCTTCTTTTTATCTTTCAATGTCTTCTCCATGTTGCAACCTCTACTTCTATCCAAATGTCAATTCTTATCATTTTGGCTAATCATATATGCAGATCATATAGTTTTCTTGTTAGGATATTTATTGATTTCCTTGTAACCCTAATTTCAGACTTGATCAGCGCCAAGCTCGCGTTCTTGAAAATTTCATGGTTTATATTGTTTAGGAGGAGATGCTTAATGATAGCGAAGCAAGGGATAATGTTTACTTCCTTTCATTTATTAAGAAAAGATAAGTTAACTAATTTCTGAGCCACTTTAATCCTTATTTTTTCAAACAAATGGATCTCATCCAATGCCTCCCTTCCATGGAGGGAAACAATTAGGTTATTCATTATTACACAATCAATAATTTTAGTTTGACACTTAAGCTAACACATGTTCCTTTACTGCAAAGTAATGTTGAACTTTTCTCCAATAAGTTTGATAAGTTAATACAGATGGGTTTACCTACTTTCGAGTAAAAAATGAGACATTTTGACATTTGAAAATTATAGATAGATTTTATTCAAAGTCAAAGAAAGTGATGAAAAGTTTGATGAAATGACTAAAGTTATAAGAGGTTAAACAATAATGGACAAATTAATTGATAATTTTTATTTGCTATGGCAAATTAAACATCTGTTTTTGACATCTCTAACATATGAAAAATATACTGAGTTAGATATTTCATATAGGAAAATGGTGGCATATCAATATCCTTCAAATGAGGATTGGCAAGTTATAATTCAATTGATACAAGAATGGGTCATCAAAACAACAATATTAAAGCTATGAGATATCATGGGAGAATTCCAAATTCAAATGTACCCAATGTTATATTTGTAAAGTCAAATCTATTGTTGTAGTAGTGAAAGATAAAAAAAAAAGCTCCTAATAACCAATTTTGGTTATAGTCATTTTTTATAAAGGAGACAAACTCAATGTAAAGGGGTCTTTTGGATTATGGAAAAATGATCAAAGAAATTTTAATGAAAATAATTCTCAGAGCATGAGAGATTCATAATTTTGGTTGTTTCATACTATGTTCCAAGTTTAATGTTGTCTATTGTTTCATAGTCTTTCTTTCAAGCTTGTATATGATGCTATAAGTGTAGTAAAATTGGTACAACCACCATTGCTACAAATTTAAGAAGAAATTATTAATGATTACAATTTTCCTAAATGGTCTTGTAATTATTTTGGATCTGTATCTTTTTCATTAATTATGTGGAAAGTAATGAATTATTCATTTCTGTTCATTTAATATTTTTCTTAACTCAAATACATTTGTGTTTTTTCTGCTATTAAGATAGAAATAAGATTTATTCAAACATAATACCTTTTTTTCTATCTTGATTTTGTTATCTTATATTATTATTATCACTCTTTAAATTATAAATTATCTGAAATATATAAGTTATTCCTTTCAAGTTTTAATTGTATGATTAATTAGGTTTTAAAAGTTAATGTTATACATGAAAATATTAAAACTATGTTTTAGGACAGGTTTAAAAAACTAAAAATTCAACTTAAACAAATTTGAAATGGATTCCTTTGCATAGTTTCCTAGCCAGAAACATATCAAGGGTTACAACACATTGGGAGACTCAGAATTGATGATACTACTCATTAGCACCATGAAGTTTGAAAACTTATATGGAGGTATGCTCTCCCTAAATTTTCTCCTAGAAGCCTCAACTTGCTCTTAAGCATCCCTCAATGTCATCTTGTACCAACTAGGTCTCCTAATAGAACTAGAAGGGCCTAGCTCCTCCTCCCCACCTAAAGGTTGACTCCCCACACTGGAAGTCTTTGAATGTTTTCCTCCCTTCAGAGCCTCCTACACCTCATGCTATTCCACTGACATATGTCCATTCACATCTGAATGGATACAAACCAAAATCCCATTATACCCACAAAACAAATTGCCCCACAACCTGTATAAACTTTCCTCTTTGACACCAACGCTCACTATTGTGTCAGGGCTATCTCCCTTTGAAAAAATGAGTACTTTACCTATTTTAAAAGTAAAGGAAAAACCCTTGTCCTCCATAAATGAGACTAAGAGAAAACATTTCCTCAGTTATGGTATGTAAAGCACATCCCAGGCCTCTAAAAATCCTTTGATTCAAGTTGAAACATGATAGTTCCTGTTGGGCTCTAAAGATGTCCTAAAAACAACCTCTATGCATCAACCAAAGGTAGGCACTGGCACAAGTGTTTTACTTATCGCCTACGTAGGTTCTTACCTTCCGTTTTCAATACCCAGCCTCCAGAGATGCAATACTTGTAAAGGAACAACAATTGTAAAGGGAACGACAATTGTTCTATTCAAAGGAACAACACGACCTGCAAAAGGAACAAAAATCAGAACAAAAGGAACAACAATCATTACATTGGGCCGAACTAATGTTGAATTAATTGCATTGTAGTATTTACCCAACTATCTAATTTGTCAACCCAGGGTTCGTAAACTGACGAAGCACACACAAAGTATATGCAAGATTGAATCATGACTAATCTAATCTAATGTTTAATCTACAACTGAAATAGAATCATTAATCTAACACACGATTGAAATAGAATCATTAATCTAACACACGACTTGGAATTAAATTAATCTATTTGTGTAAATGAAATTAATCTAGGAATGAGAAATTGTGTGAAGGAATTAGTCTAGAAATAGAGAACTACATGAAGGAAAAACAAGTACAACATGTGAAGAATTGAATGACACAAAAACATATGTGAGCTCACACCATTGAAGCAATCTTCTATTACAATAACCAAATCATTCTTCATAACAAAATAGTAAAAGCATGAAAACCAAAACCATGAATCAAAGCTAAGAATCCCTTTCTCTTTTGAATCCTAATGACTACCATTAATGACTACTCTAATTCTCTACTTACAACTGATTGAATTCTATTTTCTCCTAATTGAATTCTCATGAAGAGAGAGCACTCTCTTTTATACATAGGAGCCTTGAAGATAATATAACCATCTCATTATTACAGATCCACTTTTCTCTCAACCTATTTCCCATTATTACAAAATATAATCCCTTCAAATCCTCACA
>JASDQU010102516.1:270761-294557 GCA_032191745.1 Picea mariana
TTATCCCTTCATTTTGCTGGATAATAATAAAGGAAGGACCTGGCAATTTCTCTGGTGGACGTAGCCCACACTAGGTGAACCACGTAAATCTGTGTCTCTCTTGTATTGTGTGTCTTCTGTGTTTTGTTTCTGCATTTGTTTTATTTTATTGCTCCGCGGTCCTGTTTTTCTAACAGAGATGAGAAGGAATGATTCGTTAAAGTCCCAAGAAAAAGGAAGTCTAGGAAAAAACATCGCACTAAGGACACTAATAATTCCCCCATAATATCTAATATCTTATGATATCTATCTAGAGAGAAAGACGCAAATGGGAAATATTGGGAGAAAAAGAAGATGTAGATAAGGACAAAATCACACTTACAAACTTCTTAGGTGGAAAGAAATGCATGAGAAAGGATACAGTACAACAACTAGTCAAGGAAGGTACATAAGATATTGAACATCTAGATATGGGAGAAGAGGAAGAGGAAAAATCCAATTAAGAGGAAGAAGAGTCTAAACCGATTGAGGACATGGACATACAGAAGATAAATCTACCAACACTCATAGGAATTTATGGAGAAAACATATTAACAAATATAACTGAATAATAAATTGAATCCTTGAGAGAAGAAATATTCAGAGGAAAATCTAAAATTGACTCATCCTATCAAAATCTAGGAGCCTCACAAGCACTGGGAATGAAACAAACACAACCCAAACATCAGAAAAAATAGTTGGGGAAGAAAAAAGGAGAGACAAAAATTCCATGAATAAAAAAATACAAGAGGAAGGTGCCGAAATGTTTTATTCTAGACAAGTATAATCTCTACTACACAAATACTACATCACCCAATGTAAAATCTATCCAGGAATATTGCTCCATGGAATGTTAGAGGGTTTAATGGAAAGGGAAAGAAAATAATACTTAGGAGTGGGATCATGAAGGACAAAAACAATATATTTATAATTTAGGAAATTAATTGTGATAAAGAAGTGATGAAAAATATGGCCTCAAGATGTTGGAAGAGTTGCAACTCTATGACTATTAGTGCAGATGGTTTCTTAGGAGGTATGGCCATTTTTTGGAACCCTACTTTGACAGTGTTGGAAAACTTCATCACAACAAGTCACACTATATGTGCAAGCTTCAAGGAAATAGGATTGAGAATTGGAGGTATTGTCACTAATGTATATGGTCCTAGTTATACTCACGTAAAATTAGATTTCCTAGGAACTATGTGTAGTGTTCTTTAACCCTTGAACAGGTAAATACAACAAGGTATATAGAGAATATAATTGAAAATTAACCAGGAACAAGAGACAATAATACAAAAACTATACACATAACCTTGAATATTAACAATGCAATGTTCACTTTCCTCTTGAGGTGGGGCAACCTTCCATTGAGCACAACTCCAAATACAAAACAAAATACAATGCATTTTAAAGTCTCCTATATCTTTAAATATGTTTTACATAGAAAAAACCCTAACTACTTGTGGTGTCATAAATGGGTACCAACTACCTAGTGGGCCTTATAAAGTGAACCCACTTTGTTGGGAAGGCATATTTAATCAAAACATAAGGCATATTTAATCAAGAAAATAAATGACAAAACAATCACACATTACACATAGATTTTACCCAAGAAACCCAAATGGGAAAACCAACTTTCCTCGAGCTTCTTGCTCTCTTGTTATCTTATTAATTCAAAATAAAGAGTTACATGACTAACCTTGTTCTACACCTAAGACACAATAATCATCATACTCTCTTTCCTTAAGCAAGAAAAACCCTACATCCAATTCGGCTTACATCTATATGACCAACAACCTTCTGCTAAATATTAGCATGATTATTAACAAAACCATCAACTTAATACAATTACAACACACATTATGTAACACCCTAGTTTTAACCCCTATGAATTAGAATGTATTATGTAAATGTGACTTAGTCTAGCGAGTCAGTATGTCGAAATTTCAGGGTTCCTAGATATGTAATACTTCTATATATATTAATAAAATACACAGTTAGTTGCAAGATGAACAAGGACAAGATATAGAGGGCTATGATTCCACGAGAGAGGGGGATAAAGGGGATAAGTATTTTATTATTATTTTACTCACCCATCTTGGTTTTATTTGAGAAAGTGGTTTCATGAGCTTCTTAGGGGAGGCCATGTGGTTATTGGATCTTATAATTATATAAACCCTACATGTGGGTTGTTTGGGGTTGTTCTCGATGGATCATTCATTTTTGGGGTTTTTCATTCATAATTCAATCACTCGTCTTCCACATTCTTGATAAATCATGTGCTCTTGGTCTGAGCATGGAAACAAATTGTTGGAGGAGAGTGTTGGATGTATGGGCTAACCTGGGTTCTACCTTAGTTCTCCAACAAAACCCCATTCACCACCGACCCTTCTAGTAAACTAGAAGGATACATTGTGCATAGAGTGCATAACAAAGTGTCACCCAAGATGGCTTATGGGTGACTGTAGTACCTAGATGTCTACAGTCATGGAAGGGATTAGGGATGTTCCTTTTACTTCTACTTCTACTTTAACATGCATTCTACCATAACATTCATCATATATACTATTTTATCCATTCAATGACATTCATTTTGCATGATTATTCTAGTGTGCGTTATCAATAAAATCTAACAGATGCATTCATCTAACCATTCATTCATCATAAGCATATAAAATAAAAAAAACACACATAGAGACACCATTTTAATTGTGGTTCACCCCCCTTAGGATACGTCCACAAAGATATTCTACTTTATTTCTTATTCTTCATCAAAATAGTGTTGCATGCATTACATAATAGTTTAGTATTGGTGAGGCTGACCAAAGTCGCACCAAGCTCCACAGCTTGTGACCTAACCCTCAATTACATCTAAAAAATGAGTCCATCTAAGCTCCGCAACTCTCAACAAAAAAATACTCCAACTCATACCTCAAAAGGTGCTTAAAGTACTTCACTCATGCAAAAGTGATAATGAACTACTCTCCCCTATTTTCCTCATACATCCTCTATTTAAATTACAAAAGTGGGTAAAAACCCTTACATTATGACTCAAAACCATAATTCTAAGTGGACTCCACTTGTCCACTTTTTAACTGCCTACCATGTGGTTGGTCTTCGATCCAACGATTCCTTTCTTTGACTCTACATTTATCTTCCTTCTTTCCTGGTGCACTACTTCCTTCACATTCTTGTGCACCGCTTTCTCCTCATTCTCTGGTGTGCGCTCCTTCCTTTGGCCCCTTCTGCCTCATTTACTACTCTGAACCCCAAAATTTCCTGCTCCAACATGCCCCCAAAACTAACATGTTGCTCGTCCCAAGCCACTCAGGCAGTGTGTGCCTCCTGCATTGATTTCTCTAATGTCTTGAACTTCTTTTTTCAGTGCATCGACCTATGTCTTCACCTGCAGACTTTTTTCCTCCAGGTTCTCTACCACCTGCATTGTGATTTTATCCTTCAACACTTCTCTACTCTCCAATTGCACCTATTCCTATCTAATTTTCTATAGTTCCAACTCTGTTATCATCTTTTCAACTTGCTCATGAAGTGGCTCCAACTGAGCCTGTCTTGTATGTCTTTCTTCTTGGGTTCTCTTTAGTTCTACTTGTAGGTTTTTCATCTCCTGTGCGGCCCTTAGATCTTAGACTAAGACATTCATATTTTCTTCCCTCTAATCCAACTGTTGGATCCCTTCATCTTTTGTCAGAGTTGTCCATATCTGCACAGTCCTTTCGTAAAGCTCTGTTATTTCTTTGACTTCCAACACAATACTATCCATTTGTTCTGTGTCCTGCTGCTCCCTCTCTGATTTGACTTATGGAGGGTTGGTTGGTGTTAGCTCCCCAACCAACTCTACTATATCATGTTTGTATCCTTCCATCATCTGCACTATCCTCGTTATCTTCTCTTATGCATCGAGTTCTCCTACTAGTGCAATGTTCATGATTGTTTGTAAGACTTCTTCAAGCCTTTGCTGCAATTTATCTACACGTCATTTTTCCTCCTCATGCTCATTCTAAACTTCTTTGACGATTATATCTAGAACCCCATTCTCTAACTTGGTTGTCTCCAAGTGTGTTGCATCCATCCTAGCTCTGGATTGAACCTCTTGCGCCACGCTCATCTGCAACCTATATAGTGATTTTTTTGGTATTTTAGCCAATACCAGTTCTAGTTGTTCTACATCCTTGACCTATTTCTGCGCCATGTCTTCATCTACTTGTAACATACTCTGAATTATCTAGAATTTTTCACTTCCCATTATTTCAATATAGACCGTCTCCTTCTCTTCATGTATTGGTGCCTACTGCGTTGTGCTCCTCTATTGTGCGACATTGAGTTGTAAGCTCTACAGAACTTCTTTAATTTCCATTATCTTCATCATGAGTTCTTATCTTTGAGATTTTGTGACATAGAGGGCTTCTCCTCCTCGGTCTTGCACCTTATCAGCTACTAACTCTGTGTCATCTTCTGTGATTGTGAGCTCAATGGGATTCTTTTGTGCCCTCATATTCTTTCTATGTTCTCCCATCTACATGGTTGATTTCCTCTTTTCTGTCTATGCAAGTTTCTTTACTTTTGGTATACTTCCAATCCTTATCTCCTGGGTTGAGATTCCATCTTTCTTATGTGATTCTTCATTTGGTCATTTTGTGTTGTCTGTTCCTAGCATTGAGGCTCTCGAGACTGTTTCCTTCTTCCTTGGTTTATTTTTTGTTGTACCAACAACTATTGATTTGCTGCACTCTGCTGCTTTTCTAGTATTTGTTGTCGGGCTACTTGATTTCTATGTTGTGGCAGCTTCTGCCTTTATTTACCCTTTGCTCCCTTCTTTCATGTTACTAGAACCTTCCATTGATCAAACCATTCTACTAGTACCCATTGGATTTCTTCTGTTGTTATGCAATAGTGCATCCTGAGACATGTTTTCTTAGGGTATCTTCTGGTTTTTATCCATGTGTTATGCCCAGATTCCTTAAAGTTGGATATATCCTCTTGCTCCTTCACCACTTTGGGTGAAATTCTCCATGTATTTGCAATCTTATCTTGCATCTCTTGAATGCACATGCCAAACATGTTGGACTTGGCTTTTCTCTGCTTGAAATCTGTGTTGTGTCACAGGGTTTCATATCTCATTGTGCCACACCTTCCTATTCTTTCACAAAATAGTGAAAACTTTGATTTTTCCCATGCTTCTAAAGCTATCAAAATTATCATCCAGGAGTAGTGGAACTTCGTTCCCGCATCCTACGCATCTATGTAGTTTTATAAGAAAAGGTTGAGCAAATACGACACCGAAATAATAATTGTACCCTTTGTGTACTGTGCAACTGCTATGACCACTCCTACAACTTCCTCTTCTTTGCGAAACTTCCTAAGTAGCTTGAAAGCCATCAATTTTGTCACAAATATGGTAGTTGGGTCGTTGATGTTTTTAATTATCACACATTGGATGCCTCTGTCTTTGCCAATATTTGCCTTCAATTCCTCTGCAATGGCCTTCTCCTTCATTTTATCATCAAGGTATTGTTCTGGCTTTACTCCATCTGTTGTCAGTCTTGTCAGCTTAGCAATGAGGTTGAAATATATTAGGACATGTCTGTCTATCCATAAAAACCCTTCATGTACATGTGCCAAAAGTTGTTTGACACACACATTTACATCTTTCCCCTTGTTGAAGTGAGGAATTTCCAGCAAATTCATAATTCTATAGTTGTAAAGTCTATATATCCATTGTTTAGGATCCATAATTGGGATTCCTTTCAAGATTGACCCCTTGTTCTCCATATAAACTCCTGTGCAAGCTCTAGGAACTTGGTGACCTCTGTCACATCATAATAAACATACCTCAACTTAGGAACACATCCCATCATATCTTCCACAATGACGATTGAGTCTCATATGTGGGGCATTGACAACAAAATATTTGTTTGTGTGAGTGTTGATGCCACTGCTGCCCTTTTCCTTGATGGCCTTGCTGTTGTTTCTTCTAGGGTTTCTTCTTCAGGTATTTCCTCATCTGTGTCATGGTTATCCTCAACCTCTGAGTTTTCCTCTATTGTAGTTTTATCTGACTCTATGTTGTCACTGTCATCTTTACCATGTTCACCTTCTTCACGTGTTTCTCCTAGTTGTGCTAGGGTTTGCTTCTGTTCTAGGGTTTTGTCCTTATGTTGCTTGGCTGACTTTTGCTGCTTCTTCTTCTGGGTTTTCTTCCTCGATCCACATCAAACTAATGGATTCAGTCTCTGTAGTTGGGATGTCATCCACATTTATTACTACGATATTTTCTTACAATGTTATGTTAGTGCTTCGGGTCCTTCATGTGAACTGACTTGGTCCTCTTAACTTTGGCGGTGCCATTTTCTTGTCTTTGGGAAAAATCTATTATAGGTATCGGCTGGGTTCTTGACAAATTCTCACTTACTCACACCTTGTTTTCTCTGTCGCTCCTTTGCTAAAAAATCATAATTGTTTTTTGTTTTCTCTCCTTTTCCCTTTTTATAATCTCTGTCATTAATGCTCTGACGCACCCTTTTTTTTCTGTTCACCAGTTTTTCACTTTCTCAGTCATTTCCCATTTCGTTGCATAATGTTTACTTTTCATGCATGCAATATTATGAATTATGTTGCACCAATTTAGTGTTTATGGCATGCTGTCATTCTCAACTATCTGTCTACCACTTATTCTTCTAACTACTTCTTTTTGGATTTTTCTTCATTTTTCTAGTTTTTTCTTCCTTTTTCTTCTTTTTTCTACTTTTATTTTATTTTTCTTCTTTTTCTCCCTACTATTTACAATATGTGCAAGTCTACTTGTTGTGCTATAACTACTGAGGGTTAGTGGGTCGATTTTCCCCATACAGTTTCAATTGACTACCATTCACCAATCCTTGAACTTGCTTGCCTACTAAGGCATGCAGATTCACAACAACTCCATTTGTGACAAAATTTATCGCATATGGCCATAGCCAATGAATTCTAAGCTTCCCTGGATGCTGTAAATACTTACTGTTATAGATGAGAACCAGATCTCCTACTTTGAAGTTATTATTCTTAATATGTTTTTCATGTCAAGCCTTATCATTTTCTTTCTATACCTCTTAGTGGAAACCAACTATGATTCTGTCTTCTTCTAATTCCACGAGTTGAGATAATCTTTTCTGTGATTGTTACAATGCGCAGACGTGGTATCAAATAATCTGAGGGAACTAGTGCTTCTTGTCCATACACCAACATGAAAGGTGTTTTCCCTATTATCTTCTTGCATGTAGTTCTATAAGCCCATAGTATTGTTGGTACCTTCAAATCCCAATCATGTTTGTTTACATTACAAATATTTGTCAAGGCATTCTCCAATATCTTGTTAAATGCTTATACAGTTCCTAGAAATGAAACCATTTGTTAGATGTAAGGGCTGACCCGAGTTCTACCTTAGTTCTCCAGCAAAACCCTATTCACCATCGGACCTTCTCGTAAACCAGAAGGATACACCGTGCACAGAGTGCACGACGCAATATCACCCGAGATGGCTTATGGGTGACTGTAGTACACGGATATCTACAGTCATGGAATGGATTGGGGATGTTCCTTTTACTTATACTTATACTTTAACATGCATTCTACCATAACATTCATCATATCTACTATTTTATCCATTCAATAACATTCATTCTAAATGGTTATTCTAGTGCACGCTATCAATAAAATCTAGTAGATGCATTCATCTAACCATTCAATCATCATAAGGATATAAAATAAACACAACACACATAGAGACACCATACTTACTGTGGTTCACCCCCCCTTGGGCTACATCCACAAAGATATTCCGCTTTATTTCTTATTCTTCATCAAAGTAGTGTTGCGTGCATTACATCATAGTTTAGTATTGGTGAGGCTAACTAGTGTCGCACCAAGATCCACAACTTGCAACCTGAACCTCGATTACATCTCAAAATTGACTCCATCTAAGCTCCGTAGCTCTTAACAAAATAAATACTCCAACTCAGAACTCAAAAGTTTCTCAAAGTACTTCGCTCATGAAAAAGTGATAATGAACTACTCTCTGCTATTTTCCTCATACATCCTCTATTTATATTACAAAAGTGGGTAAAAAACCTTACATTATGACTCAAAACTCTAATTCTAAGTGGAATCCACTTGTCCACTTTCTAAATGCTTTCTGCACGGTTGGTATTCGATCCAACCGTTCCTTGATTTGACTATGTGTTGATCTTCCTTCTTTCCTAGCGCGTTGCTTCCTTTTCCTTATCGCGCGTTGCTTTCTCCTCATCTTCTGGCGTGTGTTGCTTCCTTTGTCCCCTTTTGCCTCATTTATTGTGTCGAACCCAAAAATTGTCTAATTCAACAGAGAGCCCTTTCTAGATGGATGTAAGGAATTATTGATCATTGAGAAAATGGATGCTTGTGTGCATTAGATTGATGGATGTTCTGAAAGAACTATCCAAACCTGAGAATACTTGGAGTTTCCTTCATTGATATTTCCTGACCAATAGCATTCGATCCTTGGAAATAAATTGGAACAACCTGATGGGATGCATTATAGAGAAAGGGGTTCAATTATTTGGGTTGTGCAGGCTTACAGGAAAGAGAGATGGAAATTACGATTGTTATGTGGTTGGGAAAACCTAAGAGCTTGTTAGCTAATTGTTGCATGTAGAGTCAACCTGTGACATGTCCTTGTGGATTCATAGTCCTAACTCAGGAGTGACCTTCTATTGAGACTTGGAATGATAGTGTCTATGGTTGGGAGGAACGTCCTTGGTCTGCAACTATTTTGTGGATGGTTTAATTAATGATAAGTGCTCTCTGTGTTTTCTATATATTTATATTCCACTTTGTATTATTATTATCTATGAGATGATGTGTTTATAATGTATCTTCTTGTTGGTTATTGTTTTGCATGGCGTGATTAATCATTCTTTTTAAGTATAGCATGAATATTGATTATTTCATGTGTGGTTATTTCATTCTTTCATGTTAGTTTTTGAATTAATCATTATAAGAATTCAAAATCAGTTCTTGAAGTGTTATTTGAAGTAGAATGGCTAGCATGTTGGTGGCTAGGTACGTTACAAAGTGGTATCAAAGCGTTTAGTTCAAAAAATGGACCAGTGTGGGCCAAGATGAGTGTGAATTTGGAAATCCATTTTTGTAGACTTCAGTTTGAGCGAATTTGGAGAAAAATGGGAAATTAGAGAGAAATTCCCCAAATTTGTGAGCATATTCAAGTTTTAAATAACTTGTAATTGTTTGAGATGTTTAATGGCATCGATTTATCGAGTTACAGAGATGAATTTGACATGCAAGTTCGAATTTCAAGTTTTAATTGCCACTACAATGTTGTGAAGAGTTTAACAAATCGACAGTCGAGATCATGTGATAAATTTAAAAATTTCTAATGTTTTCTAAGTTTAGAAAAGTTACCAGATCAAGTACAGTTGAGATTCATTATGGTGGTATTGAAAATGAGGAATATCAATGGTTCATATTCATTTTCAATCATTTGGGAAGTCAGATAAAATAAATGGTCAACATATTTTTGAGTGGGAGATCGACGGCATAGATTCACCTGGGTTTTGGCCAAAATTTTCTAAGTGTTGAAGTTCGTCAAAGGAACTCGTTGACGACTAATGGTCGATGTTGGAGCAGGTCATTTTGGTACACGTTTTCAGAATCGCACAGGATCATACCGCATGATAATTCGGCTTAGGAAAAGCACATGCAGAGGAAAGGTAGATAGTTAGTGCATTTTTGGGAGTCAACACGCACAAAAGACGTAAATCAATAGAAATAGTTACACCTTTTGGTCCATTTTGTAACAGTCTAAGCCCTAGTATCAATGTATACATATTTATGGGTTTTGGGTAAAAGGTAGTTGTTGAAGCTTTGGAGAGGAGAATGATCTAAGTGTGCATTATATGCGTGAACAACAAGGGAATTTTGGGTAGAACTAATGTATCTTATGTGAGTGTAGTGCACACCTATTGTAAGGAATGAATATGACTGAATAATATAAGAAGCCAATTGTTGTGGATGTATACCAGTTGGGGTGAACCACATTAAATTCTTGTGTTCTGATGTGGTTGTTGCCAAGATGTGTTGGTTTACTATGTTTCTTACACACATGTATTAGATGCTTAGGGGTTAATGTGAATATGTTTCTCATGGTTCCACACACATGTTGAATGATTAAGTAAGATGAATCTGTCATATGTTATTATGTTGTTATGATTTCACACACATGGTATATTGCATGTTGAATGAATGTTAAGTCAGAATGAATGTTAGAATGGTCTTCGTTCCCTTTCTGATTGTGGAAGCCTGGTTCCTGCAGTCCCCCTAGGTACATCAGGTGAGACTTCACTTGCTTTCAAGTGATGCTGAAAGAGCCAGTATATTTAGGGTTTTGTTGGTGAGTTAATGTTGAATGTCGGGTCTGCCCACTATGCAACAACAAATGGTTATGTTGTTAGGATTGGGATCTGCGACTGAGGGGGATGTGGAGACCTACTAAGGAGGAGATTGGACAATGGTTGGATATGAAGGAGATCGAGTTTGTTGTAGATCAGAATAAGAATCAATAAATCAGAGCAGAGAAATGGCTAATAAGGTATTTGTTTATATATTTGCATGAAATTTTCTTTGTTGATTTTTTGAATATTTTAGCAGAGTGGATCCAAAGATCAGTTGAACAAATCAAAAGATTTTTCATTGTTGTTATGAGAAATTGGACTCCTGAGTTAATTTGGCAAGTCAATACTATAAGAAATCATGTATCACATGCGGTTTATTATTGGCTATAAAGTGTGTTGGGAGTTTATGTTACTAAATTTTCTATAGATTGTACTCAGTCGTATAGTGCTGCTGAAAGGGAATTATGTAAGGGACTGCATGGAGTATACTTGAAATCATTATCTACTTGGATTAAGATGTTATTGTTTGATAAGGGAGTTATGAAGATGGAATCAGATTTCCCCAGTAGTTAAGTGTCTTTGTGCACATAGGGGGACTAGGGGATAACCAAGGGATATTTGGAGCATAAAGAAGGATGGAGAGAAGGAATGAGAAACATATGGATGGGGATTTTGAGAGAATAAGAGTGTGTGATGAGCGAAGCGATTGGAGTATTACACAATGGTAAGAGATTTTGACTGAATAAGAAGAGGATTGTGGTTGAGAGAGAAGGGAAGAATAGTGAGATAAAGGCAAGATACACTGGTGTAATACTCCATATCGAAGGGATTCTGCACATAGAAGAAAAGATCAAACAATTCATTCTAGTAAAAGAATATCCCACTTAGATTAGACTCTGCGTCGAACTCACGACCCCATGTGCGTCACCAAGAACTGAGGTAAGATCAAAATATTTGTCAATCATAGTTAGTGAAGGAAGTAAAGATAGTAGTAAAAGTAGTTAGAGTAGTGGAAGTAGTGCAATGAGTCTGAATCAATTAGTGTTATCAATAAATAATATCATGCAAAACATGATGGCAGGGGTAGATCCTACTTTAAGAATGTATGTATTCTATGGAGGGGGGATAGAGGATCCATAACGACATTTTTTCATTTGTGAGACAATATGGACTATGAAGAACATCCAGGATTATTATGTGAAGATTTCACAATTGGAAATGACATTCAGAGACCACACATTATGATGGTACATGAAATATCAGAATAAGACACCTACATGATAGACTAGAACATTGGCAAATGTGAGACAAGATCTATCAAAAGAGTTCCAAGAAACTAAGTCTGAGTCGCAGTGCATTATAGAAATGAAGAATATCAAGCATATAGTGAATGAATCAGTGTGGGACTATGATCAAAGATTTAATATACTGAAGAATCAACTAACATTCCAAATTCCAGATGAACAACATAGGGATTGGTTTATTGCAGGATTGTTGCTGCATATATGCTTCCCTTTGACACAACATAATATTGTATCACAATAGAAAGCCCTATATATTTCTATGAAATTAGAAACAACCCCGGTAGGATAAAATGGGGCGGGGATGGCTCAAGTTTAATTGTAGTTAGTAGCGATGACTATTCAATTGCAGGAACTTGCAAAAGGAAAAGAAAAATGCAAGGAAGTCTGGTGTGTCACATGTAGAACAGAAGGTCATCATAAGAATGAATGCCCATATTTTCAATAGTATTTAAATATAGGAGCTATAAATACACTAGAGGTATGGTGCAAGATTTTCAAAATGATGGGTCATCACCCTACTGCTTTCTGGTTGATGCGGAAGTATCAAAGTACTGTGAGAAACATGTTTTGTAACATTTTCAAGTCTGTCGAACATGAATAAAAGGATTGTTGCACATTTTGTTTGATGAGAGAGTGCACTGTATATGCCTACAGAGTCTAGGGAGAAGAATTTGAAGGAGGAGCTCTGTATTATAATACTCCAAGAGGTTATAATCAAGGATAAAGAAAAGGGTTCAGAGGCCACAAAAGAGGAGGATTTGAAAGAGGAATATGACCAATTATATGTTATAATTGTAATCAACCTAGACATCTAGCACGAGACTTCTTGAATCCCGGCATGTGTACATATTGTATATAGCTAGACCATGAAACAAAGGATTTCCCACAGCTAATCGTAAAGTCGTAAGAAAAGAGGAACGCAAATGTACAGATGATAGCAGCAGAGGCACGCGACGAACAACCCAAGATAACATTAGTTATGTGTGGATGAACTAGGACCAAACTTGATGCGACATATCAGGGAAATAGGATCCACTTGAGGGTTAGGAAATCAACAGAGCCTCAACCATTGTTTAAACCTAGAAAGGAGAAAGAGGCATATACACAAGCAAGGAAGGAAGTGATAGGAGCATAAACGATAACTTCGACTTCGACCACACCACCTTTGTATGACATCTCATCGATGTATGATATGCCACTAGTCTATGACCATTCAGAAAGGTAAGTTGAGAAGGTAAGAAATTTGAAACATTTTCTAAAAAATTGTTTAGAGTTAATGAAGGATGAGTCTGCTTTGAGTATGCTATGTGGAATGATCGATTGTTGTTCTCGAGAGAAAGAGATACATGTCGCACACCGAGAAGTTAACCAGGTGCACCGAAAGAAGAGAATGAATAGGGAGTTTCCACTAAATGTGCAGATAGGAAACTACGACATGAAAAATATTATTTTGGATCTAGGTTCTGATGTGAATGTCATCCTGAATAAGACCTAGGAAATGATGGGTAAGTCAAAGTTGATCTGCTCGCCCATTTAGTTGAGGTTATCAAATTAGCATAAGATTGTTCAAATTGAAATTTTGATAGGGGTAAGTGTTAGTATTAATGGAGTGTGTAGCTTGGCCAGTTTTGAAGTGATCTAGATAATGGATAGTAACACCCCTTACCCAACACTACTCAGAATTGATTGGGCCTTTGACAACCAAACTCTCATTGATCTGAAGAAGAGACAGATGATATTTGAAGTATAGAACTTGAAGGTTACTCTGCCTTTGGATCCTACTGAAGGAAGAAGATATGTAGAACTAGTAAAGGGAAAAGAGATAGATAACATGTATAATATGACCGCATGGATGGACGATTATGTGAATCGTACAGTCAATGGTGTACTTAGTTGGAGAAGTATTAGTTCATGCACGTCAGATTCAACAAAAGATTTAGAGAATTGTTAGCAAAGATTGCATGAAGTGTCTACAAGGAAATGTGCTTGGATTACCCACATGTTGCGATAGATTGTAATTGAGGTATGTGATCCTCCAAGGTATGAAAAACTAACCTATGTTGATTATTTTATAAGAGAATTTGAATTACAAATATAAGATCAATAGAGATTACTATATTTATACATTGCGCTAAAAGCGACCCCAACAAGATGGTGGGTTGCACATAAGGATGGAATAAGAGATTGGCAACAGTGCATAAGACTATTACAAGTCAGGTTCAGGACAGAGAAGGAAGATACTATGAAAAAATATACAGGATTGAGTCGTCCGATGGAGCACGTTACACAGTGCATTGCGACATGGAATAAATTACCTAGGAAAGAATGGATGCACTTGTTTGTACATACTTTGGACACTATCGCGAAGAAATGGTGCTTGGAGATGGAAGTGCATAGAGAAACTACAGATTGGGAAGAATCAACTCGGAATTTCAAGGTAACTTTTAGTTTCGAAGATGATGCTCCTTTGATTGAATCATATTTGTAGGTCATCAAGGACAATATTTTTACATCAAAAGACTCGATAGAACTAGTACCTGCATGCAGTGTGCATAGATCTTTTGAGACAATTGAAAAAGTTTTGCATTGTTATAATGTTGTTGAAGAAGAACATGAAGAGGAAGATCCAAGAAATGTGCAAATACATGAAACTGAAGGAGAACGTGTAGTATAAGGACCACAAATTGAATTTGTTGTGTATATAAATCCATTGAGAATGCACAAAGAAAATATTAGCACAGAATATAAGCCCAAGTTTGTCAACATAGGAGAGTATTGGAATGATGAAATTGTTGAAAAGACAGTTGATTTACTGCATGACTATCAGGACATGTTCCTGACTATATTTTCAGTGATGAAAAGGATTGTTGGGGAGTTAGGAGAGATGAAAATCCCCTTGAAGCCATATGCTAATCTAGTGAAGCAAAGACCATACAGATTGAACTTGATGTATAAGCAAAAGGGGAAATAAGAGATACATAAGATATTGGATACAGGTCAGTCTGTGCTGAGATATTTGGTCAATAAGCTAATGTTGGGGGGGAATATGTGTAATGTAAGTTGAGACGACTAGGACTGGAGGATTCCAACAATATTATGGGTGTATAGGACTACAAGTAAGAAACTGACATGAAAAACCCCATTTAGACTAGTGTATGGCCAGGAAGTTGTTATGCCTATGGAATTCATAGTACCGAGTCTATGCATTGTCGCATTGAAAAATATTACATATTTTGGCGTAGTGGAGAAGAAATTGTGAGAGCTAGTAGAGATGGAAGAGGACCAATTTGTTGCAAGTTTCCATGAGCAAGTTTAGAAAGTGTGCGAGAAAGCATGGCATGATAGCCACGTTAAATAAAATAAGTTCGAGACAGGAAACTTATTTTTTCTTTACGACAAAAAGTTTTTGCAGCACCCTAGGAAGTTTCATATGCATTGGTTAGGTCCATATTTGATCATATTTGTGACAGATGCAGGTGTTGTTTAGTTGGAGAAACTGAATGGAGAAGTTATGGAAGGAATGGTTAATGGTAGTTGATTGAAACTGTATAGGGACAGTCGTATTGTTGCACATTATTCTAAGTGAGCAGCATGTGTACCATAGTACTTGTATTATAGTGTATTATAGAAAGAAAAAGAAAAGAAGAAAAGTAATAAAATAATTTGAAGGTTGAAGTGATGCATAAGGTTAAATGACTACGGAGATAAAGCCATAAAATTTTGCAGAGATGTAGAAAGAGAAAGTAATTGTGCGCATGAATGAGGATTGAAGTGTGACAAAGATCTGCGCAGAGGGAGGGAAACACATTAAAAATCATACATGAAGGGAAAATCATTAAATAGATATCATAATTGCGAAGTAGTGTAGATGTGTATTCATAAATGGAAAGCAACAACGAGACCATGAAAGACCAACAAGATCTAGAACATGATCCGCAAAATAATCCAAATTTATTGCAGAGTATGGAAATAATTGAATATGAGTACAAGTTGGATTAGACTACAGGTTTGGGGCATGAAAAGGGAAAGTAATAGTTGACGACAAGTTATAAAAGAAGTTGAGGGGTTGACAGAAAAAAGAAGAAGTTATTGTTGTTTGAGAGCAATGAGAGTAGAGAGCCAAGCAAACAAACACAGAGTTGAAGAATTTAGTTGTTGAGGGAAGTGTGTTGAAAAGAGATATAGTGCCACCCAAGGTAGCAACACCATCAACATTGGTAATGAAGAAACAATGCACTAAGCCACCAATAGCACCTATATAGGAAGTAACCCTAGGAGCATCCGAGTTAGAGATGATTTCGGCCAACTTTTAGAAGGAGTATATAGCTCCCATAAAGTTGACAGCGAAGCCAATCAGGTCACAAAATGAGGCAAAGTATGAGCTAGTGGAGCCATAAATTCCACTAGGTGTAATCGTTGAAGAAGATGTGTTAGGTGTAGTGTAAAAGTTGAAGTTTGCAAATCACAACCTATAAGATGAGAAGAAGTTACCAGAGTTATCATCGAAAAAATATTTGAAGACAATAATTTTCCTAAAGACATTGTTTATCCTAGTTGATTCACAAGCTTGGGCAGGAGGGTTGAAGAAATTAGGGATTATGAACTTGTTAGAGATCTCTCACTTTGGTAGGAGCATCGAGATCAATGTCTATATTAATATTTTTTTAGGTTGCATCCATGGATGATACCTATAGTTGGACAAAGTCATCTCCATAGATACATAGTTTATTGTGTGGATAACAGGGTTTCAATGGTTGGGGAGGACCCATCACCACTTTTTAGAGATAATTCGAATGAGAAATATTTTTCAGAGAGGATGAAAGAGAAGTTTGATACATATTGAGGATCATGTGGGCTCAATGTAGTGAGTATTAATGATGAGTGCGTTAGGTTTTGTGATGCAAGTGTTGGATTGAAAATTACTGAGGAAGTTTCACAAGGAATAAGTGTTAGTAGGTGTGATAGCAACAACATAGAAATGCATAGAAATCATACAAATGAACTAGGTGATATTCCTGTTAAATTAGTTTTTCATAGATTGTAGAGAGGCACAAGACAAGGGAACATAATTCTACTATGCACAGTTTTTAATATTGATAGCATTAGTGGCTTGAAGGGAGCTGGAAGATGAACAGTTTATGTCAGCTACGAACAAACCATGTTTGGAAGTGAGATATGCTAACTTGTGGAATATTGCGCACAAGGAGAGAAAATTAGATAAAAACATCACTTTTTACATCTATAAGGAGGTTATTTAGCAATGCATTCAAGATACATCATGCATATTAACGCAGGTGGTAGAAACATACAATGAATTGTGTATTTTAAGGAAGGACGCCATCATATGTACATTCAAGCGAAGAGGGAACCAACTCAGGAATAGTTTCCGACGAGATACAGGGCGATTGAAGAAGAAATGGGACATATCATGGAAGATTGGGATGATGAGTAGAATATCCCAATGATAGAAATAGAGCAGCCATAGACAAAACACCTAGAAGTAGAAGAAGTGGGAGATGAAGAAGAAGAAGAAGGACATGGAAACCAAGGAAATGGCACAGGTGACACACAAAATACTATACTGTGGTTAGGAGAGAAGAGGAAAGACACAGAAAAGGGGAAATCAATCTAGCAAGGAAAGAAGAGGAAAGTTGTCAGGGAAATGACCATTACAGAACTAAGAGATGATGACTTAGAAAAGATTGCAGATCAAGTCAAGGATGTTACTGAGGAGGATTTTGAGCGAGCGACACATAATCAAGAATAAAGGAACTCAGACGTGCAAGCGTATATTTTTGCACTGCGAGAAATTTTGGAGACAACTAAGATAATTCTAGTTAGAATAAGAAAAACAAGAGCAGACAGAGAGTACGAAAAAGACCAACATAAGAACAAATGATGATATCTCACTCATCTGCAGCATTAGGAGAGCATTGGGTGATGAAGATAGTGGGAGGAGCTTTAGAGTTCCATATGATAGAGTTTTAGGAGCACATAAATGCACTTAGTCATATTGACTTGGTGTTATCTCAATTTACTGTAGAAGTACTACATGGTTTGAAGATGAGCATCACGCAGAAAATTCAATTGTGCGCACTGTCAACATCGATGGATTTGACTCGGAAAGTTGCATATATCGATGCACTACTGGAAGAATACGATAAACTTAGGCTAGAGAGGGAGGAGGCCACACATAGGATGAAAAGATTGAAACATGCGGTTCAAGAGGTCTATAGTAATATTCCATAAGTTCCTATGGAGGTAGACACCCCTTTAAAAGAACATGTCTCAAATATCAATGAATCCATTCAGGGATTCTGCACAAAGATTACTGATTTAGAATCATGCTAGACACTGAGAACTCCACTGGAGGAAGGAAAGAAAAGGGGGAAGATGACAAAAAAAACTATAGAGAACATTAGAAGTCTAGAAGAAAAGTGTGCCAAGATATATGAAGAAACCAAAAAAGTATGGACTGAGCTGACAGAAGATGCAGAGCTGCAGGAAATTGGGTAGAAGCTAGAGGCTATGCAGGACAAGGCACATAAGTTTAAGGAAGTAATGAGCACCTTGCCACCAGCAGAAAATATGGTAGCAATAGCAGAAAATATAAAATTATACTTAGAGATGAACTAGATGAGGGTGGAGCAATAGGTTCACACACATAAGATCGAAACAATGCAAGAGAAAGCATACAAGGTGACAATAGAACTAGAAATTGTGTAGGGCATGGTCAAGTAGGTGGTACACGAAAGTGTAGAAAAATTGAAGACCCATATTACTGCAGAGACAGTTGAGGGAATTGCACAACAAGAAACACATGTAAGGGAAAATATCACAACTGCGAGGGAAACATTTCATAAGTTCATGGAGACCTAGAAGAAACACTGGAGTGGCTTGAGATGAGCCACAGGTGAGTGTTGGGGACGTGTTGGAGTAGGTCATTTTGGGACAAGTTCTAGGAATCGTGTAGGAGCAAACCACGCAACAAGTTGGCTAAGGAGCAGCGCATGCAGAGGAAAGGAAGACAATTAGTGTGTTTTTAGGATTTTGTGCGCACATAAGACGTAAATTAGTTAGAAGTAGTTAGACCTTTTGGTCCATTTTATAACAAGCTAAGCCCTAGTATCAATGTATAAATATGTATGGGTTTTGGGTAGAAGGTAGTTGTTGAAGCTTTAGAGAGGAGAATGAGCTAAGTGTGCACTGTATGCATGAATGGATAGGGAATTTTGGGTCGAACTAATGTATCTTATGTGAGCATAGTGTGCACATGCTGTAAGGACTAAATATGAATGAATAATATAAGAAGCCAACCCTTGTGGATGTAGCCCAGTTGGGTTGAACGACGTTAAATGCTTGTGTTCTGATGTGGTTGTTTCCATGATGTGTTGGTTTAGTTTTTTTTATTGTGCACATGTATTATATGCTTAGGGCTTAATATGAATATGTGTATGATGGTTTCACACACATGTTGAATGATTAAGTAAGATGAATATGTCATATGTTATTATGATTTCATGATTTCACGCACATGGTATATTGCATGTTGAATGAATGTAGAGTTAGAATGAATGTTAGAATGCTCTCCATTACCTTCATGACTACAAAAGCCTGATTCCTGCAGTCCCCTAGGTACCTAGGGAGAGACTTCACCTACTTTCAGGTGATGCCGAAAGGGATGGTATCTTTAGGATTTTGTTTGTGAATTAATGTTGAACCTCAGGTCTTCCTACTGGAAACCAACAATCAAATCAACAAGTTTGGTGAAGAGTTGACTTGACCAAAATAAATCTCTGATCGCCAATGTCTAATGATCGAGGATGGGAATAATTTGGTGAATTTTGCATGCATCCAAAGGAAATGTCTGATTTCCAATGGTTGATGAGAAAGGATCGATAGAATTTGGTGAAGTTTTCATGTGTCCAAAGGAAATGTCTGATCGTTGATGGTCGATGATCGGGGATCTGAAAATTTTGGCAAAGTTTTCATGTATCCAAAGGAAATGTTCCATTTTTGATGGCTGATGGTTAGGGATCCACATGTTTTAGTGAAGGTAGTTCATGCATCGAAAAGAAATATTTGATCACCGATGGTCAATGGTCGGGGGTCGACAGATTTAGAGAAAAGTTTAAATTGCTTCCAAGAGAAACTATCGATGTTCGATGAAGGAAATAGTAGTATGATGTGTCATGTAACATCTACCCAGTTGATGCCTCAGGATGACATTTCATTCCATGTCATCATCTATGTTTCATGTCACATCAACATAGTTACCACGTTAGGGGAGAGATGGACAATCTTCGATGGTTGGGGTTTGGAGAGATTTGTGAGCAATCTTGGTTTTCCAAGAGAGATAACCAATGGCTGATGGACGACGATCGGGCATCAGGGAGATTCATCGAAAACTTTTGGTTTTTGAAGAAAAATTGTTGATGGTCAGTGGCCAATGATCGGGCATTGGGGAGATCAGTGGGAAATTTTTATTTACAAAATAAATCATCGATCATCAATCACAGATAGAGATCAGATCAACGGTCCAGATTTCTTTTGATTTGAGATCAACAATGCATATTGCAACATAGGCAAGTCTGGAGCCATTTTATTATTTTGGTAATAAATGGAGCATATTAATTCAGATTGATATGAAACTTCTGGGTTTTTTCTGCAGAGAGGAGATCTACAAAAGTGTCAGAGAGGGCCATTTTCCATTTCTTTTTGGGTTTGTCAGAAATTGAAAAATAGGGGTTTTTAAAGATCTAGGTCCATATCATTGGAAGAGATCCAAATTAAGCTAAAAATCTTGGAGAGAGTATAGAAATCAGACTTGGAAATAACCCATGAAGGAATTGAATAAATTATAAGCAGATTGGAATGGGGATGTTGAAGTAGACCAAATTCCACTATTTTGATCCACCTTTTGGGGATTGTTGAGAATTTCAAAGGAGGAAAAGAGACCCCAGATCACAAAACCAAATGTTGGAATGCGTAAATAAGATAAGAATCAGTGGCATTAATTAATTATATGATACATGTATAAATACATATTTGATGACTGTTTGATTCATCGTGTAAGGTCTCTTGGAATTCTAATAACTTTTACTATTACTTGATGGTTCATATTCATCAAGTAAGTAACCCTAACAGATTACATTTCCAACATTCCCCCCTTTAATACAAAGGGGTGTATAGGAGTCCAAGGTGAGAGTTGATATTTAAAGTAGGAAGTTGAAATCTGGAAGTGTGCAACTGCCAATGGTTGAATGTGCTCTTTGAATCTAGTGGTTTTGGGTTGACCACAAACTGAATGATGATAGTGGTTTAAGGAAGACCACAAACCAATCTAGTGGTTTAAGGATGACCACAAAATCTAAAACCTTTTTCTAGGCTCAATGGTTCCTGAAACATTTCCTAAGTTAGCTAGAAGCTAGAAGCTAGTGTCTTCTACTAATTGGAAGTGCCCTCGATGTTGGTTTAAATATGACCATAAAATGTGATGTAAAAGAATATGAAAGTATTCTACCAAGTGGAGGTTTAAGGGAAACCACGAACCATTGGCTAGAAAAAGTTGTAAGTCTTCTACTAAGTGGTGGTTTAAGGAAAACCACAAACCAATCACACTCACTTGCCACGCTCTCTTGTTACTGCAGCTTGACTGATAGGAATTCTAAACTGGAATCATGACTGTCAATCACTGATGTTGTTCCCCCCTGTCAGGGACAAGGTGAGAACATGAAAATTCTTTATCTGCAAGATGCATCAATACTCGAGAGTGAATTCTTCAGTATGACTGAGATATCTTCTTGGCTATTGATAACCATCGCCAAGAAGGAATCCACCCATAGTGGTTATTTACTCTTGCAGTTTCCTTTCATTTGAAACACCTATATAAAGGATGATTGTGTTCTCCAAAATGATCGCAAGGATGAATATTGAAGCACTGATCTTCAATGTGTCCAACCTGCTAGCAACGTTGACATATCGAAATATTCTCTTGAACTGGAGCAGGTGAATCTGAACTTTCTTGAAGCAATCCAACACTTAGAAACTGGATCGGTTTGGTGTAATCCGAAATATGAAAGGTGACATCCTTTTCATATCTGATATTGGTTATGTTCTTGTTGTTCCTGATTTCTTCCCAAGGTCTCATGATCCTCTTGGAAAGAGAAAGATGAACATCATCTGTACTCAAATCTAGGTTTGTCTCGCTGAGTTGCTCCTACACTGGATGTTGTTCTAAATCAACCTCATCATCTTCACCATCTTCGAATATAGGGTTTTGAACAAGTACTAGTTCAAAATGTTATCGAATATGCTTTCACTCAAGTGCATCGTGAAGAAGTCGAGTTTGAGTTTGCAGCAATTCAACTTTGGCCTGTGAAACTTGCAAGCATGTTAAAACAAAATACTGAGTCACTTTATCAATGGTGACTGTATTATCCATAGAAGAAAGGATTAGAGTGTTCAATAAATCTAAAAGTTCCTCAAATCGATCCATTTTAAAGACATATTTATACGTCATAGGTTTCTTCCAACTCCACCTTGAATTTACAATGAAAACAACAAATAGAGGGTGCCGACTTCTACCGAAAATGCACCCATTTACAGAGAAAGAAAAGTAAACTTATGCAATTGTACCTTGATTTTTATGTGGAATAGATATTCAGGTTAAATGTGTCACCTCTGGTTCTCCAAAGAACCGCTCGGTCTTCTTTCCAAAATATGAGCACCTAAAAAATTGAAATTTTGTCCCTGAACAGGTCGCACACGGCTGTGCCATTGCATTGTGAACTATTCACCCTAGTTAATCCATGTTCGTAAGAAGAATGTATCACTCCTTATAAGGTAGAAATCACATGTTATATTGTAAAACCCTCCTCACTTTATTGAAAGGAAAAGATATCAAACCCTCACAAGACTATACTCATAAAACTTATGTAAAGTATAGATTGATAATCGTGATGTTATTGATTTCAAATGAGAGTTGCTCAATCGAATCATTCCAAAGAGAATAAACCCCTATATGGATGCTTTTACCAACATAAGAGAATTCTTATAACAGAAAGAAACTTGATTTTGAAGTGTTTGTCAGAGTTTATCTCCAGTGACACAAAGCTAGTTGCGTTGTTCAAGAACATACCAAAAGGAGATGGGGATGATGTATATTCCCACAATGATCGCAATGTCACCAATTCAACATGAACAAAATTTAAATATTCTTGCAACTAATCTAATCTTCTCCCATTATGCTTCTTCAAATATTTCTTTGTCAATTATGTCACAATTTATTTAGCATTGGAACCAAGTCCCAAATCTATATCTATAGTGTCTTTTCCCCAATTATGAAGGGCCAACGAACGACATCTTGTTGACTCTGTCAATTCCAAAGTAAATAATGTCGTGCTTTGTTCTATTCCAATCAACAACACACATGCATAACATGCTTCATCAAATTAGAAGCTTTGAGGTCTTACCTATGCACACACAACTCCTCAAACTCTGTTATGATGGTAGTGAAATAGAACCGTTGTCAATTAACACCATTAAGGACAGATGCTAATACTCCAAAGTATTTTCACAAATTCAAATTGATTATTGGAGGGAAAATTTTCTCTTAAAATATACCTATAAAACACTTAGATAATTGATCCTTTGTCAACAAATTAGGTCTTTGGCGGGAAAGTATTAGGGCTTGCAAAAAATATTATATAATGGAATTAGGTGCTTCAAACTTCCACTACCTCAACGTGGTTCTTCTCCATTTGAACTAGCCAAGAAATCGTCGACCAATAATCCATATAGTAAATCACTTCAAATATTCATTTCCTTTTGTGATCCTTGATCGACTACATACTAGCGTATTTAAATCCTAGTCATTCCTTTTGGAGGCCCTTCAAATTCATGTGGCTATTTGGCATGATGATGATGTGGATATTATTGCTAATGAGCAGGGGAACTAGACTACACAGTACTTGGTTCCAAAACTTTAATCTGGAGGCGCTTCTCCGATTCTCATGAGATTCTTTGTGGAT
>JASDQU010102517.1:2964-17068 GCA_032191745.1 Picea mariana
TCACATCTCTTCTCAGAGATAAGCTGCCACCATTCTAGCGAGTCTTTCACTCTGTATTTTTACAGTCTCTGTACATTTCTTTCATTAATAGAAATCGTGTATTACTGTATCTCTGTGTTTATGGTTGCATCTCTGATATATTTCCGTTATATTACTGGATATACGCAATATCTCTGTGCATTTCTTTATTATATCTCCACTCTCATTTCGTGCCGAAAATAATCTGGATCACACACTGTCCGTCCTTCCACTTTCTTCCACAACAATACAAAAAGTGAAGGATCCAACATTCATTCAAGTGCACCCCTTTGTTTTCAATTCTATTTTCCACTAAGCTATTATAATGGAGCACATGAACTAAGACCACTTATTCGAAGTTCTGAAGAATAATAATGATTCTTATGATCATAAGCGAGGAGATACCTCCTTTGTTGTGAAGGGAATTAATAATAAAGGATTAATCCCCAACCACTGTGACTTTACTTGTTGTACTCTTGGAGAGAAGCTTTAGTCCTTGGAAAGTTGCTAAGCTTTCAGCCTCATTATCGACTACCATGTTGACCCCATGTGAATTGTATTTTCTATTTCCTATTAGAATTGATGATGACCTCCCTCTCCCCCACACTTACTATCCCTAATTAGGGTTAGTGTGTTAATATTATAGGGGTTAGGGAAATAAGAATTTGTAGGTTTTTGAATTATTCAATTAATGGGTTAGAGCTAAAGAAGATATTGTAGTAAGTTAATGGATTAAATTGTTACAAATGTATGAAAATGTATGAGTTGGATATGTTGAAGATAATGATCCCCTACAACAACGTGATTCACGATATATTAGTTTACACATTCTCCAAAATGCATGGCCCATGGTAACGCATACTCAACATCGTGTGGAATCTTCTTCATCTTCATTCATATTAAACACCCAATCTATTATCACTCATGATAGGTACCCCAAACCAAGTTTATAGACTCTAATTTATAGTAAGCTATTATTCACATAAATTTACTTAAATATTGCATATAAAATTAATAAATTATACTTATATGGTTTTAATATAGACTTACAAATTATTGTAAGAGAAAAACAATATTATATTTGGAAAGATGCGTGTTTTATTATGCTGGAATATATGTTGAACAAAAGATGATGAAAACATTTTTTTTTATATAGGGTTTTTTTAAGTTGAACAAACTTAGGGAGGAATTTTAAGCTCTTCGAAAAGTAAAAAAAATTAAGCAAATTCAAAAGATTTGATATTTTCAAATATAAATTAAATTAAGATTTGATCATGACTTTCATGAAACAAATTAGAATTTATATTGAAAATATTTAATTTTATTTAATAATAATTTTATTAATTAAAAATTATAATTATGATTGAAATTATATAATGATTTTTTGATAATGAAAAATCTAAAAAAATTAAAATAAAATTATTTAATCATTTTAAAAAATAATATTCTTTTTATATATAAGGATTTATACTATTAAAAAAAATGTCAAATCAAAATTTAAGGAAAAAATGTGGTGTGATAAAGAGTTAGAGGGAAAATTAAGGTACTATAAAGATGTAATCAACCCTAATCTAGAAGATCAAAATTATCTATCTGTTTTGCCAAGTGTAAAGAAAAAAATAAGCATTGCTAAGATAAGAACAAATTCTCACACAGAAGCAAAATTCTAAAGAATCACAAGTAATCACTTACCCTCTTAAGGTCCGATAGACCAATTAGGTCTTAGTGGACATTAATCATCATCATCATATTTGAAATTTTCTTAAAATGAAATTTATAAAAATTAATATTCAAAATTTAAATTGAAAATTTTTGTTATTAATGAAAATGTAATATTGGGAATTTTTTAAAACTTTTAAATGAAATAATTTGGTTTTTTCTTGATATTAAGGTGGATGAAGAAAAAAAAATAAAATATATATATATATATATATATATATATATATATTAAAGGTTACTAGTACCCACATTAAGTTTTAATTTTAGAATATTATGATGGTCTATCAGGCCTTAAGAAAAGCAAGAGATTACTTGGATTTCATTAAAATGTTATTTTGATGCTTGAAAAGCATTAAGAGAAGCGTTCCAAGATGACTAAAGTTTTGATGACTTAGAAGGTTAGGTAGGTCGGTATTGTGACAAATATTTGGAAATTGGGATCTAATTTTGGTATACACGGGCCATTATATGAGAAAGTGTTTTTCATATTCAACCCTCTTGGTGTCATAATGGTGATTGATTCTTTCTTGCCATGATATTTTGGGGATTCTCCAACACCCAGTTTCAGTATGCAACTCTTGAGAATTAGTTCTTATTTTAGTAATATTGATTATTTTCTTTACACAAGTCAAAAGAAAGAGATACTTTTGATCTTCAATGTTAGGGTTAACCACCTCCTTGTAATATCTTAATTTTCTTTTATCCTCTAATTCTTTATCGCACCATAGAATATCCTTAATTTTAGCTTGTACAAGATTTTTAATATCATCCATATTCTAGAAAATAACTTTTTTTCTTTTATTTCCCAATTATTTAGCCAAGACTTGGCATCATTGTGCCATCCCCTCTTGAGTCATTGGTGATTTTGTTTAGATTCTGAAGAAAATTTTGGGAGCCTCTTGTTATCCATGTTTTTTTATCTTGTTCTCATACATTAAGTACCTAATTATACTTGTTCTCTCAACAGGGGAAATAATCGCTTTGATGAGAAGGATAGGATAGGGTTTATTTCCCTTAATTTTGACATTATAAGTTATAAAACTCTTTTGGATCTTCTCTATATTTCTCCAGGATTCTTGAGAGATATTGCATCTCCAAATTTCACATCCAAATAAGATAACAAGAGTGACAAGAGTCTCAAATAGGAGCTTTTTATTATCCCATAGCCAAAGGTATGCCAATATACAATTATTTTGAATACCATACTAAGATTTCCACCCTCCATTTATCCTTTTCTCAATGCTATAGCTCCAATTGATCTTGTGATGAATATCAATTCAAAGATACTTGTACTAAGGAACTTCCTCCAAGATATTATTGTCATACACAAAATTTTCGTAGGTGATCTTGTTGGATTTAATGATCATAACCTTGACTTTGTCAATCTTCACAGTCATACTTATACTAGAGAAGAAGTCCTTGAGGACTCTAAGATTTTTACTAAGGTCACAGGGATTCCTTTCTATAAGAAAAATATCATCAACATAGCTAATAAGGATGATTACTATATTAGCAAGAGTTGGTCCAAGACAACTTACAAATTCCAAAGAATCTTCTAACTTGTCAATGTAAATGCCAAAAAGGGTAGGGGATAGGGGAAAACCTTTCTTGACTCCTATATTGTAGTTAATTTCTTATAACTAACCCTCAATGCTCCTAAACTTAGACATAACATTCACATACAACCCTATCATAGCAGCTCCAAGCTCGGAGGGCACTTTTAGCTCTTCTAACCTATTCCAAAGGTTGGTCCTAGGCACAGTGTCAAAAGCTTTCCTAAAGTCAACAACACAACAAAGGAGATTGGTTTTATTGTTGTGACACTCCTCTACAATGATCCTAAGCATGATAAGATGGTCCACAGTTGAATGATAACCTCTAAAAATGGCCTAACCTTTAGCTCTTTTTCCATGGATTTCTATCCATATGCTTATCTTCTTTTCCAAAATAATTCTGACATAAGATTGAAAGATTCAAACCTTCCCCTTCAGAGCAGGAATGAACATGGACAGAATAACTACTACCTTTGATCAGAGTTGCTCATGGATAGACTTCCTATCTATCCATATATATGGAGATAGATACATGTATATATTTCCATTTGTATAGGAATATAGGTGTAGATATCTATGGATCTATATCTGCATAGAGATATAGATATAGATGTATGGAACATCTATATCTAGATGTAGATATATACCTATCTAGATACAAATACAGATGTAGATGTGTATCTATTTACTTCTATATATGTATCTAGGTACCTATATGTATATGTATCCATATATGTTATGTTTGCTAATGAAAGATTGGATTCGTAAAAATTGAAATTGGGGATATCATGTGAAGTGTACATGATAGATCCCCAATTTTTACGAATCTGATGGGGATGGGAGGGGAGACAAATCAACTCTCAATTGTTTCATTCTTGTTCAGTACGTGGGATTTTATCTTGGATAATAGTCTTTCATTTTAATAGTGAGCTCCCCATAGTATTAATTATGGATTAAGTAAGCGTAGAACTTGTTATCGCGCAAAATATAGGTTGGGAAAAGCCCGACCCAATCCACGAGATGGAGATAAGAGTGAGAGTGTTTACCCATTGTCTTCTTAGATAAACCCTCCCCTCGCTTTAGTGAAGGAATAATCTAACACAAAGGGGAAATAATAGGTGACCTTAGGGGGAACTGAGATGAAAAGTGATCTTATGGAAGTGATGCCCCTATAGGTCAAGATACTAAGGGGAAGATAGTTTGAAAATGAGTCTCATAAGTGGTTAATAGTTTCCAAGAAACGTGAGTACCTGTAGAGGATGATTGTACCTTCCCGAGACACAAGAAAAATGTGAGATACAAACCAAACAATCCAATGGAAAATAAATTTAATCTTCTTGTCCCTATTTGCAATAGTCAATAGAAATATATATCAGCAAGTAAATGACTATTAAAGTTGCTACAAGATGCTAAAAGTTGGGTAATTGATGCAACATATAAGCTAGAAATCACTAGTATAACTCAAGTATGAAAGCACAAGAATTTAGCAATGAACTAAGGTTGTTATATTCAAGTGTTGCAGAGATATTTTATCATCCATATGGCTGTAGAAAATTATTGCTATAGTGGAAAATTTCAACCCACAAAACAAGAAAGTAAACCACCTAGAAAGTGTGTTGCGACTAGTAGATTATCATGGCATCTTTCAAGTGAATTTTGATGGATGAACTGTGTTGACACGAAGTTTAATGTTTTACCCTTTAAACCTAAAGCATCACTTTTTCCTAGTCATGGAGCCGCCCTTAATCTCAAAACTAGTAAAAAATATTACGACTTTTTGGGTTTTGGTATTCAGCCTTTCGCAAAGCATGTTTTCCTAACTAACCACTCTAGACTCCCGGTGTCGAAATATCGAAAAGGATTTATCTTAAAGTAATAATAAAAAAGGAAAAAGTAGGTTCTATAAGTCCCAACRCGTGTTTCACAAAATATCTCTAATTGTGATTAATTAAACTCTTAAACACGATAAACAACTTAATCTTTCACGTTTCGGGTTTCTTTGTATCAAAGTGTTGTCAAAGCGCTAGCCCTTGAACTCTCGGTCCCCGATTTTCCAAAAGGAAGAAGTTAATTACTAATCTTAAATGATTAAAGTGTTAATAAAAGTAATAAGAATATAAACTAATCCCATCGCGATTTTGCGATTCGAGGTTTTCTTATGACATACCTCATGGGTACAGGATCCTCGAAATATTGAAATGCGAAATCGTGATTTTTTTTTATAAAGTTTTAGACGATTTTAAGTTAATTTAAAATGGGATTAACAAGGATTAAAATGAATTTTCGTGTTTCATATTTTGGGATTTAGTGAAAGCAGTCTTTTTAAAGCTCTAGTTTGAAATCATCGATATACAATAATTTTTGCAACGGACGAATAGAGATATTTTTGACTTAACTGTGTATCTCTAGGCATATCTTCCCCATTAAGACATTAAAGTTTTACCACCTGTCTCAATATGCCCATTGTAAGAAGAGTTAAAGGTTAATAGAGGATTGGTTTATTTTTTTGAATTTCATTTTTATCATTTGAATTCAGAAGTGAATTGCATTCAGCAAGCTTACACATTTTTCTCTGCGGCGGGAATTCATCCTAAACACAAACATTATGGCACCTAGAAAGGCACCTAAGAAAAGTGAAGAATCCATTGAAATCTCCAACCCAGAAGGAGATGTCGTGTTTGATACTACACCGCATGCCATTGATTCCATCAAATCCTGGAGGCATATTTTCGAAACCCTAGACTACGAAATCAAGAATTTTCCTGACGATTCTGAAAACAAACTTCGAGACATAGCAAATTCCAAAATTCACAAAGTGTCTACGCGCCCACGACTCATGACATACAATGATATGATCAGTTGGGATTTAGAGAGGACAGACGTTCAAACAAGAAGCATTTTGGATAGTCAAGGGGTCCGTCGGATCTTTTAGACCGGAGCATATACAAGTAATGTACAAACTGTCTCCCAATTCTAAACATATTTATAACAAAGAATTTGTAAGTGAATTTCAAAGGAAAGAATGCACAGAGGTAGACCAAACATACCCCAACATAATCAGAGACTGGTGGAGACACCCACCAAAATTCAGGGCTGATACCCATAACGTCTATGCCACAACCTCTTTGAATGAGTACATGATTTATGTGGCTATGGTGTTATGTAGACTTTCAGGAAAGAAAACTCCTACCCATTTTCCTGCAGAATGGATACCCCTTTTACATGAAGCAACCGAAGGCTATAGCTTCAATTGGAACAAAATCCTATCAGACAACCTATCTAAGGAGGTTATGGAGTATCAAACCGCGAGGTCTAGTGGTAGACCAATAGATTTTTACATGTCGGCATATATCATGGACGTTATATGTTTCACGACTCCTTTCCCTTTGATGAATTGGAGTTGTAACCCAACACTGAACCGATTCATGAATATCATTCTAAGCTGTGGGAAGAAAATGTTAACGATTCTTTTTACGAAATTTGTCATTTAGTGGTGATACCAGTGCATCAGATGATGTATGGTTGTGCACCCCCTGTATATCAGATTCGGTCATAGGAAATATCAAGGTGGTTGTCGATTGGTTTATTGAGGAGAATTTCTCCTATATCAACATTTTTGGATGTTCTATCCCTCCTCATGCACTTCCCAAATTCCTCCCTAACAGACTAGTATGTAGGGAGGTAGCTCATCAGATAATAACAAACAGTATTGAGATAGAGATGAGGACAACTCAAAAGAAATTTTGGCCAATCTTTCCCGTACAGATTGGAAGGTTTTCTCTACTCAACCTGGGTCATTACAAAGTTGAAGCTGCAACTCTTTAAGAGGTCAAGTTGGTGAATCTCAAACACAAGAAACACAACCCTTTTCAAACAGTGGGGATCCAGAGGGTTTGAACAAATTTCAAATGGAAATTTCACAGTTAAAGGAAATGGATGTTACTCTAATAGACAGGTTGCTAGTGAATCCCAACTTAAAGTTGTAATCATTTAAGTTTACTGGTAAGGGGATTGAATATCGGCTTCCAAAAACTCAAAGAAAATTCTATTTATTTGAGGCAAAGGATCTTGCAGAGCCTCCCAGAAATTGCGTACATCTTCTTGAAAAATGTATTGAATGTATCAGGTCAAAAGAAGGAGATACTTCAGTAAAAAAAATGAAGTATCATTTTGAAGATTTATATTATCGAGATGATAGAAAAATAAATGATAATCATGCAAATGGTTAGGGTTTTCAATTCTTGTAATTGTTTTCCCCTAAGAATTAGGAGATCACCAACCAACAATCTTCAGGGATCTAGTATAAATATAATTTCAGGATACCGATCTCAGGTTTTTTCTCGGCACATTGTAACGAAGAATTTGAAGATATTTTTGAATTAATACAAATACAGATTGAAGATTCTAGATCTGGTCAAGTTTGAGTTATGTGTTTCTCTGTTGTTTCATAATTTTCATATATCTCTTTAATGAATTCTTAACTACAATTTCGTACAACCTCTACTGTGGTAGACAATTATTCTTGCAATTTAATCATTTACATCTTTTCCTCTGTATCGGTTATCAACAGATATAAGACCTGCAAATTTTTTAAATTTCGATATCATATGCTTCATTAAGAGTTTTTCCTGATTATTTTATTCTCCTGTCAACAAAGTGAGATGCCTCTTTAATTGATGCCTCACCCTATTCGACAAATTTATGTTTTCTTTTCACTTCATGCATATCCCCTTTTTTCAAAATTTAACTTAGATACTAGAAACGGCCTTTTATTTCTTCACATTATTAATTCAAGGTTTTTGGCGTTCTTTTTACATGTTTTGAAGAAGAAATAACAAACTCTTAAAGAAAACACAAGATTTTACCCTTTCTATCCTCTTCACCCATGACTGTCTCAGTCGCAAGATAACCTAATATCGAACCTGTATTATTGGAACAAACGAGCATTGCTTTGAATTTATTTAACACCATCTTACAAAAATCAAACAACCGGGTTGAGTTAGAACGCTCATGGGTAGTTATTGAAAGAGACATTAGCATCTAGGAAAATTGGGAAGCTAGACAGAGACTGTTAAGGAACCAACAATACCCCTTTTCATATAACCTACCTTTTTATCCTTAGCCCTCTCTATGTTTTCGGATGCCTTGATGGTGTTCTTTAGAGCCTTAAAGTACAAACTCAGGAACACCATATTTTTGGCGCCATTTTCGGGGACGAAGAAACAAAGCTTTTCCCTGGGAAGAAAGACATTGACACTTTCTATCTTTGATAGTGAACAAATATTGAAAACTTTATAAGGATACCCTTATCTTTCACTTGGCGACTCCACGATAAATAAAATGGCTTTAAACTGAAAAAATACCAGAAGAAACCCATATGACAAGCAGACTTCGCCAATTCCAGATACAATTTTTTTTTTTAAATCAAGAAGATTTCTTAAAAATACTGTATCATCGAAAAATAGATTTTATCAAACTAAAATTATATAGCCGAACACTAGATATCTTCTTTAAGGATCAAATACCTCACCGTATTATGGGGGATTACCTACCAATTAGATTACAACCTTTGAACCTGGTTTGGTCTCACCTGATTTTAAAACTGATATTTTCCCAATCGTTTCTTTCACTAATAGAGGTAAAAGATCCATGTCACTTCCCACTTTGATTGACATTTCATCACTTCTTGAAGTTCATTTTCCTATCTCTCAGAACTCCTACGACCATCATATTCTTCTCAACACAACTCCTATTGATTCTCCTTTATATTCACTCTATGAGTCTGAAGAAACTAGTCCAATTTTCCCTAGTCCCCTTCCTAAGGTTTTCTGTCTCTCGATAACCAATTTCCTGAAACCCTTCTTCATAATTTCCAAGAAACAACCTCTAAATCATCAATGGATGTGGCCGGAGGAGGTACTGCTGGAGGTGGGGCTAGCGGAGGAGGAGTAGGAGGCCAATTACCACCCCCTAGAATCTTCACAAAGGTGGCTACTAGATATGCTCCTTTAATCCTCCCAGTTCCCCTACATGACTTACCTGAAAACTACATGAAGAGTCTTCTGAAATTCACAGGAGAGGGTGATTTGACTGCAACCGAACACATCAATTTCTTTGTCCAATTTTTCGATATCCTTGGACTTGAAAATGAAGAGGTCTATTCGACACTCTTGGTTAAAAATTTTGAAGGACAATTAAGAACCTGGTTCTGATGCCTAGCAGCAGGATCTATACCATCTTATGAGGAACTTGAAAATAATTTTATTAGACAGTGGGGGGAAAGGAAATACCATCTATATTATCTAAMTGAATTTGGAGATCTAAGAAAGAAACACTCTTAATCAGTCCTCGAGTTCACTCAGAGGTTCAATAAATTGTATAATAAGATCCCAGCCGAGGTCAAACACTCCCAACCTACAACAAAAGTAACCTTCGCTGGAGCTTTCGACCCTGATTTCTCCTTGTTATTCAGGGAGAGGAGATCGGTAGACCTCACCAAGATGCAATATTATGCCTTAGAGATTGAGTCAAACATGATGCCATCAGGAAAATTGAAAACCAAATTTGAAACTGGAAACAAAGAAACCAGAAGATATAGATATCAAGGGGCACCGTTTGGATCAGGAAGATCTTCAGAAGATAAAATAGATGACATGGAGAGAATAATCAAAGAGATATCAAATAAGATCTCAATAATAGAGCTAGATCAAGAAAAGAATGAGAACTTTCCCAGAAATGATTTCAAAAGGAATCCTAACCCTCAAAATCCACCAAGACAAATTAAGAATGAGGATAAAAAAATCCAAACTCCTTTTAAAAACAAAATCTTTATAGGAGGAGAAGACGTGGAAGATTTTGAGGAACTAGAAGAAGACATTAATAATCTTGGCAACAAATGCCTACAACCTTTTTTAATGAGGCAAGATTACAAAAAAATTGCAACCACGAAAGATAGATCCCAAAATAACAAAAACAATGGTATTATTGAATATTCAACCTATCAGGAAATTGCAGATGATATAATGGCCGAACTCCACCAAAAATACAATCTAAGGCCTAGACTCAAGAGCCTCACAACTCACCCAGTGAAAAATATTTTGCCAAGGGGTGAAATGAATGAGTTAGTTTCAAAAAACGTCGAGAAAAAAACTATAAAAACTAGAACTGCTGACACAGACCCTACCATGAACAAGTCAACAGAAACATCAGCCGCGAATGTGCAGAAAACAGAGGTCCCTATAATTGAAGCTAAAACCTCACAACAAAGGAAAACAAAAAAGAAGGGGTTAGAAACCCAAACCATAGAGATCGAAAAAACCATAGGAAGTTTTAATCTGGAAAATGAAATAAATAAAATCAAAATCCCTATACCTCTTGTCAAACTGGAAAAAAATCCAATTTACAGGAAACAAATCACCAAATTAATTAGTTTTTCAGGAAACGAAAGTCAGACCGATGTTATAAATTTAGAATATGACAAGCCTAACATAATTTTCGACCCACATTTCGACGGTGCCACAGACACCGTCGCCCCTTTCTATATCACTCTGACTGTGCACGCTCACTTAATCCATAATTGCATGTTAGATTTTGGAGCCTGTCACAATGTAATGCCTAAATCCATTATGGAGAGACTTAGTCTTGAAATTACCAGACCTTATGGAGATTTATATTCTTTCTATTCAAGAAAGGTTAAGTGTATAGGCATGATAAAGGATTTTGTCGTAAATCTTGCACATATATCCGCGAAAGGCGTTCTAATGGATGTGGTCATCGCTAATATACCCCCAAAGTACTGTATGATCTTATCAAGGTCCTGGGGTGCTAAAATTGGAGGATCCCTCCAAATCGACATGATGTATGCCACGATCCCAGTCTTTGGAGGACAGCTCACGTGTTTGTACAGAGAAACCAGGTTAGCATTCACGATAAGTGACCCACACAACCAAAACAACTACCCTGTTTATATTGTTGATCAAGATTTAGGAAATTGTATTTTATCTATCGATGACGATATTGATGTATGTATACAAGAAAGTTGTACAGAAAATAAAAAAGAAAAAGAAAAAGTAAAACATGATGTATATAGCACTGGTGTTTGGAAGATGTTTTTTGATGGTGTCTTGTCTTATTTTGGGGGAAAAGATGGGGTGATTTTTGTGGCACCTGGTGACAAATTCGTTATCCCTTTCTGTTATAAATTACAGTGGAACACTGAACATACTAACAATGTATGTGAGTATGAATCCCTATTGTTAGGATTGGAATATGCTAGGAGAATGAAAATTAAAAACTTGGAAGTTTTTGGCGATGCAGAGCTAATCATGAAATAGGTAAATCGTCAATACCAGGATAAACATCCTAGGTTAAGATATTATTGGAAATGTGTTTGGGATATGATTGAAATTTTTTCTCCTCTGTCAATGTTCATCATATTCTTAGAACAGAAAATCAACAGGCAGATGCGTTAACCAAAGCAGCTTCAACATTCACACCTCCCACTGCTTTCAAACTAAAATACCATATACTAATGAGACATAAGCCTTCCATACTGAATAACATACAACATTATCAAGTTTTCTAGGACGATGAACAACTCCAAAAAATTTTAGAGACAGTAGATGACTTTGTTGAAATGCATGCTGACCACAAAAACCAGAATGACCCTATTTGGATCATGCAGCAAGGTGAAGACCCCCAAAAGTTCCAAGATAAAATCGCTAACCATCGAATGATTGTTTTTAAAAATAATCAGATACCTAAGGGTTTGATCCCCTTAGAAATGATTTTTAGTCATGATGACATCCCTTTGAAGACTACCTTATAGCCTTAGCCAGAGGAGGTCGAGGATTGTGATATAGGTACCAAAGAAGTTCCTAGGTTGGTGAAATTATCCAAATATTTGTCTCCCAAAATCAAAAGAAAGTATGCAGAGTTACTTAGACAATATAAGGACATTTTTTCTTGGTCTTATTACGAATTGAGAACTTATGACACTACCATTATGGAACATAAAATTCCTTTGAATCCAGGCGTCAAACCTTTTAAGAAAAAACTCAGGAAGATTAACCCCATCCTACTACCATTAATAGAAAAATAAGTCAAAAAACTCCTGGATGCTAAAATCATTGTCCCACTGAGATACTCTGAGTGGGTAGCCAATTTAGTCCCAATGAGAAATAAAAATGGTGAGATCACACTGTGTGTAGATTTTAGAAACCTGAATCGATCTTCGCTTAAAGACAATTATCCATTACCTAAGATGGATCATATTTTAGAAAAATTAGTTGGAGCTAACAAAATGTCCATGATTGATGGTTTTCCAGGTTACAATCAGATTGATGTACACCAAGATGACAAAGAAAAAACTATGTTCACTACCCCTTGGGGTACTTTTATGTATGACAAAATGCCTTTTGGTTTAATGAATGTAGGGGAAAATTTCCCACGAGCCATGGATATTTCTTTCGTGGGAGAAAAAGATAAGTTCGTCGTTATCTATCTTGATGACCTAACTATTTTCTCTAAATCTAATGCAGAACATCTAACACACCTCAAACAAACTTTCAATATATGTCGCAAATTTGGTTTGTCACTTAATCCCAAGAAATATCATTTTGCAATGCAAGAAGGTAAACTCTTGGGTCATATCGTGTCAAGAGGTGGAATCAAAATCAATCCCAAAAGGGTCGAGGCGATTGATACCATAAATATTCCTAGAAATGTAAAAGAAATTCAGTATTTTTTAGGAAAAATAAACTTCTTGAGAAGATTCATCCCTAACTTTTCCGAAATTGTTAAATTGATTAAATATATGCTTAAAGAGAACAATGAAGTGAAATGGACAAACAAATCCAAAGTGACGTTTCAACAAATCAAGAAAGTAATAAGCGAAGCTCCATTCCTAGTAACCCTGAATTACACAAAAGTTTTTTTGATTTTCTCTTTTGCTTCTGAACATACAATCGCAGTTGTATTGTTACAGAAAAATGATGAAGGTTTTGAGCGACCTATTTCATTTTTTAGTAGAAGTCTCAGGGACACTGAGCTGAAATATGACATTTTGGAAAAACATTCTTATGCAATGGTAAAACCTCTCAAGGATTTCATAACCTACATATTGTACTCAAAGATCATTGCCTATGTGCCATCAAGTTCTGTTAAGGATATCCTGGTACAACCAGAAAACAATGGAAGAAGAGGCAAGTGGCTGGCTAAGATTCAGGAGTTCGACTGGGAAGTCAAACCAACTAAAATTATCAAAGGGCGGGGTTTGGCCAAATTGTTAGCCGAATCAAATCTAAAATCACTTGGTATAAATCAACTACAAGAAAATGAGGGATTTCTAGAAATAGATGAGCTTGACGTCACTCCACCCATAACTGAGATTCAAGACAAGTTCTTTGCTTCATTCTGGTACTGAAATATTGTTTCTTACCTACTGACCCTTGTTGGAAGATTGGTTGTTGTCATTGATGTCAACCTTAGTCATGGGTTTTGGACCGCAAGATTGATGAAGGTACTTGGACATGAAGGAAAATGCACATGCAGATACAACACCCATGGATGGATAGTATACATCATGTTATTTCCAGTGGTATGTGGCACATCAAGTGGATCCTCATGGTTGAGGAGAAATGAATTTTTGAAGATGACAAAGTGAATTGAAGAAGGAAGTACATGTAGGCCCTGAAGATAATTAAAGAAAAGAATTACAAAATAAGAAAGTGTCAGGTCATCCCTAATGTTAAAAGGAAGTGACATAAATGATATAAATAAACATCATTATAAATTCATTTGATACAAGTTGAATT
>JASDQU010102517.1:17168-27401 GCA_032191745.1 Picea mariana
ACTTCCCTTGAACAATAACTATTGATTATTTCTCATATATTGTGCATGGTGTATTGTGGTGTATTGGTGTAACTCTTATACTATTGTTCATTTCTCATTGGATATAGTTGAATGGTTTAAGTATAAGTTGAAAAAGGTTTTAAATTGTACTTGATACTGATTCACACCCCTCTCAATATCAACAATCCTTCGGTGCCCTAGTGAGTTAACCCCATCTAAAACCAAGACACTGAAGTTACACACTGTAAAATATTGTATCATAGAAGGTAAATTGTATTGGAAAGACCCCTTGGGTTTCCTTCTGAGCTTCTTAGTCAAGACCGAAACATAAAGGGTTATAGACGAATTCCACGAGGGATTGTGCGACAGGCACCATGCTTGGCGGGCAACGACTTATAAAATATTAAGAGTCAGGTATTACTGGCCTAAATTATTCACAGATATAAACACTAAAGTACGAACTTGTACTCCTTGTCATATGTTTATAGGCAAACAGAAAGTTCCAATATTGCCTTTAGTCCCAGTTAAATCCGAAGCTCCTTTTCAACAATGTGGTCTTGATTTCATTGGAGAAATTCATCCACATTCCAGTGCACAACACAAGTGGATTCTAACTACAACATACTATTTCACTAAATGGGTGGAAGATATTCCCACAATAAATGAAACTGACTCAATAGTAATCAATTTCCTAGAAGAAAATATTTTATCCAGGTTTGCTATCCCCAAGAGATAGTCACTGATAATGCCCAAGCATTAAAGTCAATGGCCATGGTCAGCTTCTGCCAAAAATACAACATCATATTAGGACACTCAACAACTTACTATTTGCAGGGTAATGGTTTAGATGAGTAGTCTAATAAGAGTTTGATTACTGTGATAAAGAAGGTTTTGACTGAAAATAAGAAAGCATGGAATATACATTTAAAATATGCTCTATGGGATAACAGGATAAGTACCAAATGATCAATTGGTATTTCCCCTTTTTAGATGGTATATGGTACCGACGTCATTTTACCAATAAATCTTACTATAGCCATGATGAAACTTTAACAAGATTCAAATGAAGAACCCAACGACATTACCAGGAGGATAAACCAGCTGATTGAAGTTCAACAAAATCAGGCCAAAGTGAATGAAAGGGTACAGAGATATCAGGATAACATGAAGGCCTTATTCGATCGAAAGTCTAAAGATAGAGATTTTCTCCTTGGTGATTTGGTCCTAAAATGGGAAGCTAGGAGAGAATAAACTGGTAAACATGGAAAGTTTGATCCAATCTAGTTCGACCCATATAAGATTTCGGCTTCTGAGGGAAAAAAATGATTTTTTATTAGAAAATCTTGATGGAAACATTTTCAACACCCCTGTAAATGAGCGACACCTCAAACACTTCATGTAGTAATGTGTTTTTGAACTCTCATTGTACATATTGATTTTTTTTCGTGCTTACTGTATAATTTCATTTCCTCGGTAAGTTTTTCCACCAATATATATATATATATATATATATATATATATTCATGAGATTTCTTGATAATCAGCATGCTGACTTATTTTGCAGAAAAATTGTTGACCAACCAAGAGACTAGAGATGTTAAAAAGGTGATAGGCGCAAATAAGTATATTAATTTTCTTCTAATGAAAAAAGTGAGAATTTAATAGCCTTTTGGCCAACAAACTAGGAGTTACCAAGGTATGAGATTCTGCTCTGAAAATTTAAGCTAAATTATCCTAAGGGATATGAATAAATAAATCATTAGCTCGATTGATGCTGATGTTATCACTGAATAATAATAAAAAAAAAACTAAGAAAATCTTTAAGAACGATCATGTGTGTTGTAGTCCTTCTGAAGCCCTTTACTTTCCCCTTAAGCACGGTGAAGCCCACTTCTCACATGACCCTGAATTTTTATCATGAGTTCTTTGAGAAAAGAAAGGTTTCACTTTGGTTTTGAAAATTCTCAATCAAACTTTCAAAAACGAGAATAGGTTGAGTTTATAGTTCTTTAACTTTAGCTGAAACAGAAGTATGCCTAGGTTAATACTAAAATTATTAGCTCTCCTAACAGGAATAAACTGATTTGTTTTTCTCAAGGAAATCCCTTAAAAATATGTCAAGAAGTTTCCCTCAAGAATTTTCCTGAAGCCAATGATGTTTGAAGGCAAGAGAGAGGATTAGACCAGAGCCATTTAAGTGAGTTGACATGCCTCTGTTCTTAAAAATTTCAAGTAGATATCTTCCTGAGTATATTACATACTGATCGATTGCCCCCACTTCATATTAAAAGAAAATATATACAGACATATGGTGAAAGGAAATTCAATATTGATTGCCGCCATCTAGTCCAAAGAGATGAGGAAAGGAAATTCATTATATTGATTGCCCTCATCTCAACATTCAAATGCTAGAAAACAATGAATTGGTGAAAGGAAATTCGATATGGTAAGTCAGATAACTTCACCAGGGTACTGAACAAGCTCGCTGGCAGTGAAGCAATATCTTCATATCTGATAAGGTTGTTTTACATGAATTACAAGACACTCTAGTAACTTTTCTTATTTCAGTTGGATTCACATTATAAGTTTTTGGGATCCCCTAATTTGACACATTTAAATTTACTTTACCTTGATGCAAACAAAATCAGATGAAACCTGGTAGAATGGTTAATTTGGTTTTGATTATCTTATACATATCTGAGGTCAACTTCAGAAAAGGAAATCTATTGAGAACCTAACTCAAGAAAATAGGATGTTTTATTTTTGAAGAATTTTCAAAACCAAATGCAAAGATCCTAAAGTCTTGTCTCATTTTCCCTCCTGGTTTGTTTCACAAAGATAAATTATTGACCCCATTTACCCAATGAAGGCACTTTGTCTACATGTTCTTCTCATCCCACAAGGAAATGAGATCCCTATCTGGAGCCTAATGTTGACACGAAGTTTAATGTTTTACCCTTTAAACCTGAAGCGTTGCTTTTTCCTAGTCATGGAGCCGCCCTTAATCTCAAAAAGAGTAAAAAATATTTTGACTTTTCAAGTTTCAAGATTTGGCCTTTCACAAAGCATGTTTTCCTAACTAACCACTCCAGACTCCTGGTGTCGAAATCCCGTAAAGTCTTTATCTTAAATTAATAATTAAAAAGTAAAAAATAGGTGCTATAAGTCCCAACGCGCGTTTCACAAAATATCCTCTAATTGTGATTAATTAAACTCTTAAACACGATAAACAACTTAATCTTTCACGTTTTTCGTTTCTTTGTATCAAAGTGTTGTCAAAGCACTAACCCTTGAAATCCTGGTCCCCGATTTTCTGAAAGGAAGAAGTTAATTATTAATCTTAAATGATTAAAGTGTTAATATAAGTAATCAACATCTAAACTAATCCCATCACGATTTCACGATTCGAGGTTTTCTTATGACATACCTCATGGGTACAGGATCCCCGAAATACCAAAATGCGAAATCATGATTTTTTTTATAAAGTTTTAGAAGATTTTAAGTTAATTTAAAATGGGATTAATAAGGATTAAAACAACTTTTCACATTTTTCATTTCAGTATTTAGTGAAAGAAATCCTTTTAAATCTCCAGTTTGAAATCGTCAATATACGATAATTTTTGCAACAGATGAATAGAGATATTTTTTACTTAACTGCGTATCTATGGGCATATCTTCCCCATTAAGACATTAAAGTTTTACCACCTATCTCAGTACGCCCATCATAAGAAGAGTTAAAGGTTAATAGAGGATTGGTTCATTTTTTGGAATTTCATTTTTATCGTTTGATTTCAGAAGTGAATTGCATTCAGCAAGCTAACACATTTTTCTCTGCGACAGGAATTCATCCTAAACACAAACATTATGGCACCTAGAAAGGAACCTAAGAAAAGTGAAGAAGAAACTGAAAGCTCCAACCCAGAAGGAGATGTCGTGTCTGATACTACACTTCATGCCATTGATTCCATCAAATCCTAGAGCCAAATTTTCGAAACCCTGGACTATGAAATCAAGAATTTTCCCGATGATTCTAAAAACAAACTACGGGACATAGCAAAGTTTGAACTTCACAAAGTGGATACACACCCATGACTCATGACATACAACGATATGATCAGTTGGGTTTTAGAGAGGAAAGACATGTAGACAAGAAGCATTTTGGACATTCAAGGCGTCGTCGTCGACTCTTTCAAACTGGAGCATATACAAGTAATGTACAAACTGTTGTTGATTAAGGTTGGTTGTCATTGATGTCAACCCTTGAAGAAAGCCCCGTAGCACAAATGTTTGGGTAATGGACCCAATATTGTTTGATGTAAATATGACTCATTATTGTTTTTTCATGGTTAATAATAAGTAAATATGGATGAACTCCAAAGTGGCCCCCTTAGGGTGAAAGCCCTCATGGGAAGACTCTCTGCAGAGTAAGAGAACCCATGATTAATTATGGAATAACGAGATGAAGGACAATGAATTTGTTACGGAAACTGTCCTATATGGATAGTTCTTTTCATGCCATTTCCAGTGGTATGTGGAACGTAACATAACTCCTCACGGTTAGAGAGTTATGGCCATGAGAAGTTGGAGACCCCAGGTTTGGGTAATGGAACCAAGTTTGTTTGATGGGTAACAGTATGAGTTATGATATATTTTAATATAATACTATTCTATATGGATAGTACATGTCATTCCATTTCTGGTGATATGTGGAATGTCACATAACTCCTCAATTTTTTAGAGTTATGGCCTTATGAAGTTGGAGGACCCTCATATGTCATCTAGAAGCCCCAAAAGGTCAAAGTAGTCAAAGTGGTTTAAGAGATTTTAAAGGATAAATAATAAAGTGAAGTGATGAGTGTATTATAATTCAGATTGAATACAAAATAAATTATTTCAATAATAATTTTAATGGAGAAATTAGAAGTGGGTTAACCCTAAAATAAGGAAAGTCGGCCAAGTGACCTAGAAGATGTTATTAAGGAAGCTACTTGGAGAGTATAAATAAGAGAAAAGACTTTCTAATTTAATACAAACTTGAGCATATTGAATATATATAGGTTTCTAAGGTAACCAAGGATATCTAAACTGGAATTCTGAGTGAAGGTGAAGGAAAAAAGGCCGAAATGCAAGGAAGGATAAATTATTTTGATGGTGCTTTCTAAGGTATGTTATTTACAGGTCATCTCACCATTTTCGCTATAAATTTTTTTCTATAATGATTCAAACCAGGAAATTTCTATTCCATTGAGAAAACATATCCAAGGATATGTGGTAATAAATTCATATTGTGGGTCGTTGTATTTTGGGAGTTACACTCTGTGGAAAATAGGGTTTGTGGCTAGTCCTGGAACTAGTCAAAAACAGGTGTTTCGGGTAAAAACGTCGTAACTTCTTCATAACAAATCCAAATTCAGGGAGACAAAATGTTTTGTTTAGGGTATAGTCGGTATTATTTTTTGTAACAGTTTCAAATCAATTTAGAAAATATTCTATTTGGGGTACTCTCTACAAGGTCTCTCTCTAGAATAAGCCAGAATTCAACAAGGTATGCCATTGTTTCTATAACTCCTTTTATGAGAGGTTCTAAGTAGTGAAACTTGGAGGAATTACAMAAAACAAACTGAAGAAAATTTTGTATCAGTTTCAGATMTTTATACATTATAGGTACAAAGTTATGATTAGTTCAAGTTAGGGTTGTTGACTAATCCAAAACTAGGCATGTGAGACTAAAGAAACGTTTGATGAAAATGATAGTCTCTTGTTGTTAAAGTTAAGRAAGGTTTGCAGGAATGTGATCATATACACCAAGTCTATTACAAAGATACAAATCATATTTGGATGATGAAATTGATGAGGGATTTTGGTTGAGTTACATGTTGAGTACATGGTTGAGACAAGTAGTTGATGAGTTGGCACATACATGAGGTGTATAGTTGATGATGTTGGTTGATGAGTAGTTGGCACATGATTGGTACATAATTGGTACATGGTTGGATGCACTTGTTTATGGTACAGTTTGACTACAGGTTGTTTGGTACGGGTTGGTGCACTTGTTTATGGTATAGGTTTACAGCGGTATATCTCACAGTGACAAGTTGGCAGTGGTTCAATCATTCTACTTCTACTTCAGGGTGGTAGGATGGGGAAAGAATAGGTGGTTGTAGCCACCTTCCGGTTGTAGTTGGAGAACATAGGGGATTATAGCCTCCTTATAGTTGTAGCCACCTTCCGGTTGTAGTCGGAGAACATAGGGGATTGTAGCCTCCTTATAGTTGTAGCCAGAGAATTGGGGAGTTGGAACTTCCCTCAGGTTGTAGCCTGAGAAACTAGGGGGTTGGAGCCTCCTTCCAGTTGCAGCTGGAAAAAAAAAGGAAGTTGGTGCTTCCAATGAATGTAATTCTTCAAGACATATAAGAAAANAAACGCATTCCATGGTTTTCTCCCAATTTGGGTTTCCACATAAAACACTAGTGTACTGTGTATGTATGTGATTGTTTATTTCTTACTGCTCATTATTGGATGATAATTCTACATTGATATAACAATTGAAGAAAAAGGATTATAATTACGCTATTACTGATTCATCCCCCCTCTCAGTAATCCAACAATTGGTATCAGAGTAGGTTCCTTCAGAAATCAGTTTAACCACTGAAAGGTAGATCATGGAGAGTGCCAACTCGTATAAAAATGGAATACCAGAGTTTGATGGGCAGAAGTATGCTTTTTAGAGAATAAGGATGAAGACATATATACAGGTACAGGGATTTCAAGTTTGGAAATCAATTGTAGATGGATACACAATGCCAGTAGTTCCACCAACAAATGACAAATCAGTGAAACTCGGTGAGAATAATTCCAAAGCCAAAAATGCACTTTTGAATGGTCTCAGTGAAATGGTATTCACCAAAGTTGCACATTGTAAATCTGCTAAAGAGATTTGGGACAAGATTCAAAATATTTATGAAGGAGATTCAAAAGTCAAAGCAACAAAGCTTCAAACTTATAGAGGTCAGTTCGAACAACTAAAAATGAAGGAAGACGAAGATATCACAACCTACTTCTTATGAGTCGGTGAAACAATGAATGCAATCATAGGATTGGAAGAAGAAATCAAAGAATTTGTAACTATTCAAAAGGTACTAAGATCTCTTCCTATGAGATTCAACCCTAAGATATCAGCACTAGAAGAAAGATTGGACATAAACTCAATAAGATTGGATGAACTGCATGGAATCTTCATAGAATATGAGATGAGAACTGAACATGAAAATCCATATGTAAAAGAAGCATCCTTCAAAACATCCAAAAGATCAAAGCAAAAGAAAAAGGAACAAGAAGAATATAGCAGCAGCAACGATGTCTTGGAAGATGATGAAGAAGTGGCCAACTTCATCAAAAGACTAAACAAGGGAACCAACAGTAGGTATAGAGGTAAGCTTCCTTTAATTTGTTTTAATTGTGATGGTATTGGTCATTTTGCTAACAAATGTCCTCATAAGAAAAAGAGAAATGATGAAGATTACTCAAAAGGAAGACAAACATATAAAGGTAAAATAACTACAAATAAAGTTTTCAAGAAAATCTTTTGCACCAAAGAAGACATATCATCATTAGATGAAGATGAAGTCAGTGACGATGAAACAAGGAGAGTTCTATTCATGGCAGTGGAAGACACTAATAAAGAAGACTCCGAAGAAGAATATGAAGAAGCATATGAAGAAGAAATTGAAGAGGAAGAAGTTGAATTCCGAGAAGAATTAATGAGTGCCATAGAAGTTATCAGAAGAGAAAAGAATAAAAACAAGAAACTACAAGCAAAACTAGATAAGAAAAAAGACACTCAAGAACTAGAACAAATGATCACAAAATTGAAGGTTCAAATAGAAAAAGATAAAAGAATTGAAGAAGCACTCAAAGAATAGCTAGAAGGAAAGGACATGATCATTGGAAACATGGAAGCAAATATTTTTATACTAAGAAAGGATATTCAAAAGAAAAATATGTAGAATAGCTCAAAAGTTCTGGATGGCATTATCAACAGTCAAAAATCTCATCTTGACAAGTCTGGACTTCGATACAATCAGACAAAAAAGGGATCAAGCTCCAAAACAATAAAGAAAGAAACAAATCCAAAAAGCTTTGCAGAAACAATCAAAGGGGACTCAAATATATACAAGGAAGATTACAGGGACACTCCTCCACCGAGAAGATCCAGATTTCAGAATCAACAACAAATAGAAAGGCCTCAAGAATAAGAAGGATTCATATGAGAACCTACTTTCAAAAGATCTTAAACTACCAGGTATCAAACTATATTTTTTGGTTTATGTTATGAATGTAATAATTTTGGACATAAAGCTGTAAATTGCAGAGCTAACAACAGGAACAATAACTATTTTGAGATCCATACACAAATGGGTTATTCAAGAATACCTAGTGAAACATAGATAAGAAGTTACAACAGGTTTGAATCTTTGAGCACTGAAGTGGAATGTTACAAATGTAACAATTTTGGACAGATGGCCAAAAATTGTAGAATGGCAGTCCCTCCTAAAGAACCTCAACAGAGTCACAAACAGGAACCTTAGAAAACGACATGGATAAGAAAGCAAGATCAATATAGCAATGAAGAATGCACAATTGCTCTACAAGATAAACAGAAGAAACGTGGTTGGTATGTTGACAATGGATGTTCAAAACACATGACAGGTGATAGAGACAAGTCTCTTACATTATGAAAGGAAAGAGATGGATAAGTCTCCTTCGGAAATGATGATTCATCCAAAATCATTGGAAAAGGCATAGTCCAAATTGGGAACAAGAATGAAAAGGCAGAAAATGTTCTACTAGTAGAAGATATGAAACATAATATTTTAAGTGTGAGTCAAATGTGTGACCAAGGTCATAAAGTTACTTTCAATTCACAAAAGTCTGAGATAATAAAATAAGGTTTAGAGAAATTGGTCGCTACAGTTGCAAGAACTTCAAACAACATATATGTGTTAAGTGAAATTGGAAATGAAAAGTGTTGTCTAGGAAAGGAAGATGAAAGTTGGTTATGGCATAGAATAATGGGTCACATGCATTTTGATAACCTTGTCAAAGTCAGCAAAAGATAAGTAGTCAAATAAATTCCCCAGATCATGAAACCAACCAACACTTTATGCAATCATTGCTAACAAGGAAAGAAAACAAAGACGAGGTTCAAATCAAAGGAATATTCAACAACAAAACCACTGGAAATTGTGCATATTGATCTAGTTGGACAAACTACAACAAAATGATTAAAAGGCGAGAGATACTTTATGTTATTAGTTGATGATTATACAAGAATGAATGTAGTTTTCTTTCTTAAGAACAAGTCAGAAGCTTTTGAAAACTTCAATATCTACAAGGAAATGGTTGAAAATGAGATGGGTTCAAGAATCAAATGCTTATGATAGGATAATGGAGGATAATTCACCTCAAAGGAATTTATGGACTACTGAAACAATCATGGAATAAAAAGACAATTTTCCGTCGCTAGGACACCTCAACAGAATGGAGTTGTTGAAAGAAAGAACAGGACAATACAAGAAATGGCTCGAACAATGATAATGGATTCAAAGTTGAAAGATATTTTTTGGAAACAGGCAGTGCATACAACTGTTCACATTCAAAACAGTGTAATGCTCAAAAACAACACTGATAAAACTCCCTACCAGCTATGGAAAGGAAGACTAGCAAATGTGAAGCACTTTAGAGTTTTTGGAAGCAAATGCTACATCAAAAGAGAAGATGGAAGAATGGGAATGTTTGACTCTCGTGTGGACAAAGGAATACTTGTTGGTTACTCAAGTACAAGGAAATCATACAAGTGTTACCATCTAAGATTAAACAAAGTTGTGGAAAGCATCAACATAACAATTAATGAAACAGGCAGACCAAAATCAAATGAAGAAGAAAACAAATCAATGAAACAACTTTTTGAAGAAGAATATGAAAAAGAAGTAGAAGAGGAAGATGAAGATGAAAAGAATTCGACAGAAGCAGAAGAGAAAGTTCAACAAGTATATCCAAAGACACGTAGCAAACAAGTATAGAAGAATCATCCTTCAGATTAGATTATTGGAAACAAAGATGCAGGAGTTGTGACTAGAAGAAAAATTCGTTCACCAGAACAAACACACATAACACTCTTATCTACAATTGAACCAAACTGTTTTGAAGAAGCCAGCAAGGATGAATTTTGGA
>JASDQU010102517.1:41610-54716 GCA_032191745.1 Picea mariana
TACAAATCATATTTGGATGATGAAATTGATGAGGACTTTTGGTTGAGTTACATGTTGAGTACATGGTTGAGACAAGTAGTTGATGAGTTGGCACATACATGAGGTGTATAGTTGATGATGTTGGTTGATGAGTAGTTGACACATGATTGGTACATACTTGGTACATGGTTGGATGAACTTTTTATGGTACAGGTTGATTACAGGTTGTTTGGTATAGGTTGGTGCATGGTTGATGCACTTGTTTATGGTATAGGTTTACAACGATATATCTCACAATGACAGGTTGGAAGTGGTTCCATCATTCAATTTCTACTTCAAGGTGGCAGGATGGGGCAAGGAAAGGTGATTCTATCCACCTTCCGGTTGTATCTGGAGAACAAAGGGGGTTGCAGCCTCCTTCTGTTTGTAGCCAGAGAATTGGGGATTTGGAGCTTCCCTCAGGTTGTAGCCTAAGAAACTAGGGGGTTGGAGCCTCCTTCTAGTTGCAGCTGGAAAAAAAAGGAAGTTGGTGCTTCCAATGAATGTAATTCTTCAAGACATATAAGAAAAATCATTATGTGGCTTTCTCCCGATTTGAGTTTCCACATAAAACACTGGTGTACTATGTATGTATGTGATTGTTTATTTCTTACTTCTCATTATTGGATAATAATTCTACATTGATATAACAATTGAAGAAAAAGGATTATAATTACGCTATTACTGATTCACCCCTGCTCTCAGTAATCCAACAACTATCTCCCAGTTCTAAACATATTTATAACAAAGAATTCATAAGTGAATTTCAAAGGAAAGAATGCACAGAGGAAGACCAAACATACCCCAACATAATCAGAGACTAGTGGATACACCCACCAAAGTTCATGGCCGATACCTATAACGTTTATGCCATAGCCTCTTTGAATGAGTACATGGTTTATGTGGCTATGATGTTATGTAGACTTTTCGAAAAGAAAACTCCTACCCATTTTTCTGTAGAATGGTTGCCCCTTTTACATGAAGCGACCAAAGGCTATAGCTTCAATTGGAACAAAATTCTATCAGAAAACCTAGCTAAGGAGGTTATTGAGTATCAAACTGCGAGGTCCAGTGGTAGAACAATACATTTTTACATGTCGGCATATATCATGGACGCTATATGTTTCATGACTACTTTACCTTTGATGAATTGGAGTTGTAACCCAACTTGCACTAAACTGAATCATGAATATCATTCTAAGCTATGGGAAGAAAATGTTAAGGATTCTTTTTATGAAATTTATCATTTTGTGGTGATACCAGTGCATCATATGATGTATGGCTTTGCACCCCCTCATATATCAGAGTCGGTCATAGGAAATATCAAGGCATTTTATGATTGGTTTATTGAGGATAATTTCTCCTATATCAGGGTTTTCAGATGTTCTATCCCTCCTCATGCACTTCCCAAATTTCTCCCTGATAGACTGGTATGCAGGGAGGTAGCTCATCAGATAATAACAGGAAGTATTGGGATAGAGATGAGGACAACTCAAAAGAAATTTTGGCCAATCTTTCCCATATAGATTGGAAGGTTTTCTCTACTCAACCTGGTTCATTCCAAAGTTGAAGCTGCAACTCTTGAGGAGGTCAAGTTGGTGAATCTAGAAAACCGGAAACATGACCCTTATCAAATAGTGGGGAGCCGGAGAGTTTGAAAAAATTTCAAATGGAAAGTTCACAGTTAAAGGAAATGGATGCTACTCTAATAGACAAGTGGATAGTGAAACCCAACTTAAAGTTGCAATCATTTAAGTTTACTGGTAAGGGGATTGCAGATTGACTTCCAGAAACTCAAAGAAGATTATATTTATTTTAAGCAAAAGATCTTCCAGAGCCTCCCAAAAATTTCGTACATCTTCTTGAAAAATGTATTGAATCTATCAGGTCAAAAGAAGAGATACTTCAGTACAACAATGAAGTATCATTTTGAAAATTTATATCATCGAGATGATAGGAAAATAAACGATCATCATGCAAACAGTTAGGGTTTACAATTCTTGTAATTATTTGCCCCTAAGGATTAGGAGATCACCAACCAACAATCTTCAGGGATCTAGTATAAATATAATTTGAGGATACTGATCTCGGGTTTTTTCTGGGCACATTGTAACGAAGAATTTGAAGATATTTTTGAATTAATAAAAATACTGATTGAAGATTCCAGATCTGGTCAAGTTTGAGTTATGTGTTTCTCTGTTGTTTCATAATTTTCATATATCTCTTTATTGAATGATTAACTACAATTTAGTACAACCTCTATTGTGGTATACAATTATTCTTGTAATTTAATCATTTACAACTTTTCCTTTGTATTTGCTATCAGTAGATATAAGACCTGCAAATGTTTTAAATTTCAATATCATATGCTTCATTAAGAGTTTTTCCTGATTATTTTCTTCTCCTATCAACAAAGTGAGATTCCTCTTTAATTGATGCCTCACCCTGTTCGGCAAGTTTATGTTTTCTTTTCACTTCATGCATATCCCCTTTTTTCAAAATTTAACTCAGATGCCAAAAACGACCTTTGATTTCATCACACTATTAATTCAAGGTTTTTGGCGTTCTTTTTACATGTTTTGAAGAAGAAATAGCGAAATCTTCAAGAAAACACAAGATTTTACCCTTTCTATCCTCTTCACCCATGACTGTCCCAGTCACAAGACAACCTAATATCGAACCTGGACTATCGGATCAAATGAGAATTGCTTTGAATTTATTTAACACCATCTTACAGATAGCAAACAACTGGGTTGAGTTAGAATTCTCATGGGTAGTTATTGAAAGAGACATTAGCATCCAGGAAAACTAGGAAGCTAGACAGAGACTATTAAGGAACCAACAATATCTCTTTTCATATAACCTACCTTTTTATCCTTAGCCCTCTCTATCTTTTCGGATGCCTTGAAGGTGTGCTTTAGATCCTTAAAGTACAAACTCGTGAACAACAAAGTGTGAGTTATTGATAAAAAAGAGAGTAATTTTGAGCAACCCTAATGGTTTTATCTTTTGTTTAGTTATAGTTACAAGAATACTAAGAAAACCTATATGCACTAGAGGATTTAGAAACCTCAAAGCATCAATAAAATATTCCAACTTGCACGATATCAATATCTCTCTAAATCATGTTTACCAATGCAAAGAATTTATTTCTCCAATGCAAACTTTAGATTCATGTCTTTAAAATTTGGTTCAATGGAGTCTTGAAAGCATAATTAGATCAACAAAACACCTATGGGTGTAAATCCTTTTACTCCCTAGTGCATGAAAATCAAAATAAGGTAAATCTAAGAGGGTGTACACCCTTGTACTCCTCCTAGAAACCTTGCAATAAATGAATTATAAACTAGCGAATGAAAAGAATGTTAATGGAGGGTGTATGCACTTATACTCCTCCTAGGGTTTCAACCAACAATAATCATGAAACAAGAAAGAAGAACTAACAATTGCATATTTTCCTTACCAATTCCAAGAGAGATGCAAGATCAAACCCTAGTTCACCACGAAATGACTATTCATAAGAAAGAAAATAAGTCTCCAAGAGGTGTGCACCACCTTAGCTCAAGAATTCACCAAGAGATATCACCAAAAATATTTTTCACAAGAAAGATATACCAAATTTCCCTGGTAGAGTGAAAACTTTAGCCACAATGTCTTCTCACAATGGGAGAGATATGATACAAATGAAATAGAAATGATCTTTATTTATACAAATCCTACTAAAAGTATTTTTCCACTTAACTTTAGGGTAAACCAAAAAGTAATGCGTCAACAACCCTTTCTTTTACCCTTTACATTACAAAATTTAAACTTAACTTTAAAAATTCACATAAGAAACCCTAAAGTGACGTCATACCTCTTCTAGGGTGACGTTTTGGTGCCTTTTGCAAGTAGTTGGAGTGGAAAGTGGAAGTCGTTGGGCCTTCTAATGTCTCCCCCTCATTTGATAGGTATTACTCCTCCAAGCCAAGTGTAACGTCCTCGACCATCCATGTTGGGCCATGCTACGCTAGAGAACTCTTATTGTTCTCTCTCTCTGTGGAATATACTGTAACATACCCAGCATCCAACTAAGCTATGCCACATAATTTTTTTGAACTGCATGTAATTAAAATATACACACACAGAACTCTTTTGGAAGCATTATATATAAAATGTAAACAACCAAATACATCTATAAATACACAGATTCACACTGAAATAACAATAAACATATACATGCAGCATATACAGGAAATACCCATAAAAATAAACAAAGTTATAACCGCACATATGATAACCCATAAAAAAACACGTAAATAACAATGCAACATGTAAATTTATCACACAAATGGCACTTATATTGGTAATAATGTCACCAACAACGTGTAGACCTTCCATGAACCTCCCAGCCTTAGAACACACTGTTCATCAATCTCAAGAGTGAGTCACCCCCTAGCTGGGACTAAACTCCACACAGGTAAAGGGATTCCTAACCAGGTTAAAGGCTCATAGACAATAGGAAAGACTCCATCTCAAATGCCAACTCAAACTAACAGCCTATACTCCCTCATTCCCCACATGCCTGTCCCACCCATGAAGTGTGCCCCTTCTCTGCTCAACAGTCCTTTGGCTTCCCCACTTCCTTTCCGGGCTTCAACAATAGGTTGGACAGGAAGTCTCAGAGCACTGTAGCTACAGTTTAGCACCTTCATGAAATCATTACCCAACAATTCTCTCACCCAGAGAATTTCTCACAGACCTGACAACCTGCCTCTTCAATATCCCACAAGCCTGAAAACCCTCTTATTTAGTCAAGCTCCCAAGATAACCAGATACACTGACACAAAAATGTCTATGGATACAGGTTTAGGTATAGTCATGAAGATACGAAAGATAGCTCAATGGGTGTGTGCATGCTCATGGATGATTAACTAGATGACTGAATTATGGAAGGAATGATGGGGAGAATGCTAGAAAATATAGCAAAATGAAATAAGTCCCAACAATATGTATGCATGTCCCCAACTTGACACTTTTCATTTTGGGAGCTACTTTGGCCCACCTGTCCCCAACTTTGGAAATTAGGATAAAATAATTATCCATACTTTAAGATTTAAGAAGTATTAATATAATATTCCTTTTTGGCTTAAGCTCCCTAGATTATCCCTTTCCCTTAAATTTTAGGCCCCTCCCTTTCCCTAACTAGTGGAGTTTAGTATCCCATCTCTTTTATCATGGTTGGTCTATGTGCAACGATGTATTTTATATTAATTATGAGACATGTACAAAAACAGGCACACTGGCCTTTAACATCTAGGCTCTCCGCCCTAATCAAAACATAAGCATCCTAGCTTATAATAACTGGCTCACCAACCTATGAAACATAGCATATACACAAAAGGATACATGGCTTCAAAATTTCACACACTTAAGATGATACGTGCGGTATCCAAAAATGTTCACACTTCATCATTTCACTGTGCAGTACATGCACGCACTATGCCATGAAAGGTGCATACGAAAATGATTTCAAAACAATTCACCATCTTAAGTACATTTTCATTTACACTGCAATTGGGTTCGTCCTAGGGATATTACACCAAGCCTTATCCCATCAAAACATTCCAAGTTTCAAGCAACAACACCACCACCACCACAACCCTATCCCTAGGGTGACGTCAACCTCCTCAAAAGTGATGTTTTAACCATAAGAGAAAATAGTTTGTATAGAAAAGGGATGGGTTAGGTCCTCCATGGCTTCTCTTCGTGCCTCCAAAATATATCATCATCATATGGTGCATGGGAATGATATCCAACTTGTGGGCTTCAAGCCCCAAGGAATCCCAAGCTAGGCTTGTTCTTCCAAAATTTTCCACCAAATAGGTCATGCAAAGACAATGAATACGCCCTCCAAGGATATCATTTAAAATTCATATTGTTAAGTAAATAAAGTCAATAAAAGAGCCATCTAAGCATGTACATCATAAAATACCTCATCAAAATAAATAATTTCTCAAACACCCTATGAAATTTTCCAAGTTTAGGTATGGGAGGGTTGACAAAGTGGTCTATTGGGTAAATCGTACCTCAAGTTTAGAAGTGTTTTCCAAGTGGGACCCTATCTAAGACATGCGGAAAAAATGACATGGGTGGGGGCAAGACTCTTGGGAATAGGGTTCATGACATACAAAGTATCATAGTATCTCATTTATGGGTGCCTTTGTAGAGGCTGTGTTGCACCTTCGTTTCTAATGAAACCTTTTTCCAAGCCCATTTATTGCCTTTTGTATTTTTAAGATGTTTCCAAGTTGAATCCAAGGTGGGGCTTCTACCTAAGAATGAAAAATAGTGCCCACCTTAACTCTACCTTAGTCACATCATGCTTCCCCAAGTTGAAGCCATGTGTGGGGCTTCTACCTAAGCATGAAAATAATTCCCACACATGCTCCACCTTGGTTGGAATTTTGTATTAATTATTTTTTACGGGTCCCATAAAATTCTTATGAGAGACATTTCATTATCCTTGGGATCCCTAGGAAAGAATGTAGAAAGTTCATGAAATGATTTTATATTTTTCTAGCAACAATCCTTTGCGCCTTCATCCCCTTCTTCCCATGAAATGAGAGACAATCCCTTCTTGGGTGAGTACACTCGAAAATCCCAAAACGTAAGGAGATCAGGGGATGAAGTGTGGAAAGTGACAATAATGGCTAGGAATGACATGATGAATTGTCAAGAGGACCTCCCAGTAGAAAACCTATCCCTAAGGATGACCCACTTATTAGGGAACAATGTCAACCACTAAGGTAAAACAAGGAAAATAACATAATTTCCAAGAAAACGTTACATAATCAAAAGAAGTTTAAAATGCAACAAACTCAAATGCCTCAAATATTGAAATGACACTCACCATAATAATTGGATTGTACCACATGGAGAAAGATCCAATGTATTCTGGAAGCGAGTTTATGTGGTGGATACCGTCGTGATGAACTTAGAACTCTAGTGGCAAGGTGGGTCTAGGTTTATGCAAGTAGAAAATGTTTCTCAAGCTATCTCTCAGTACTCCATGTATGCAACCTGAGGGTCTCGAGACATCATCTCCTTAGTTTTCCCTAGGAATTGGGGATAACATTTGTCTCCTACTTGGGGACATGTACTTGTTGTAGAGTGAATGGGACCCAAAACATATATCGGTGGACATGTTCCTACACTGAAACATAAAATTGTAAAATGTAGGGTCATTCTATCACCCTTCATCCATATATAACAAAAAAATAATGAAAACTAATCTAGAAAAGAATTTTTTTCATTTTTTCAAAAAATCTAAACTAAACATGTTATATGGTGAAATAAATATGCAAGTAGAGAAAAATGAAATATGGAATGAAAATAAGCTACCATGAGCAATCAAGTTGCAAATGCAAGGAAAGAAAGATGACCTACCTACTTACCTGGGGCCTGGACCCTAACAAAGTCAAGTGCCTTGAATGTAGGGCCGGAAAAGAGACCCATCCAATGGTAATGGCACCTTTCTCCATCCGAATCTATCAAGTAGTACTTCTCTTTCTTGGACTTATTCTTAATGATGTAAGGACCAAGCTAAGTGTTTTCATCCTTCTTGTCATATTTAGGATTTCCCTTCCTCTTGTCCCACATGAACATAAGACTTCCTTCACTGTAGTTGATGTAAGGTATATTATCGATGTAAGGATAGGAAGAAGGCTCTATATTAACTACATATTCAATGGATTTCTCACATTTTTTATTCTTTTTACATTATTTCTTCAATATATGGACATACCCTAGTTATTTCCCTTAGAACTTCGCAAGATTCTCCTTGTACTCATTTTTTCTTGGGAGTAGTGTATTTATGCAATATCCGTGCACAAAAGGTAGGTCCCAAGGATCATACGCATTAATCTAACAAGGTACATCGAAGTCACACTCACATGTGTAATAATGTTCATTGGGGTCCATCACATGCTTTTCATCCCATTCTCGACTATACAAAATATCAAAGGTTACATATCCCATAGGAATATGTGCATGGGTGATATCCATATTGAGAAAAATTCCAAGAGAGACGTACCAACTTCTTGATAGAATCATTCCCCAAGCATCTGGGACATCAATCACTATTATATTCATAAGGATGTTAATATCAAGGAAATCAATCATGTAAACTTTAACATATTCACATAGCCCATAAACCTGGACCCTCTTAGAATCAATGCCGCAAACATTTCCATATGGTCACGTCATATTTAAGCCAAGTTGTTCCATCACCTTCAAGAACATGACATTTGTTAAGGCCTTAGATTCCATCATACAATTGTTAACCATAGCTCATTCATGCCCAAAGAAATATAGAAAGGAGCATTATTGTCCCTTTGTTGATCAATATACATGGTGTTAAAAATGATTGGAGGGTCCTCCTTCTTGTTTGGTACTTGTAATAACTTCAATATTTCCCTCATAGAAGTAATTTGGCACATATTTGTTACAGGGACCTTCATATTCAACTTCCCAAACATGGATGAAATGTTTATGTTCAACTCAATCTCATATTCTATTGGAGTTGGCTTTAGAAGAAACTCATGTACTAGAGGTGTAAGTGGTTGGACCACCTACTCTATAGATGGGGGAGGATCGATTGCTTATGGGTGAGGTGGAGTGGAAGGATGTGATGGAGGAATTGAAGCCTTATTTATTCTAGTGTATGTCAAAAGTTACCTCTTCCTCAATTCCTTTCTCTAATCATCTGTCAACTAGTTTAAAACCCAGAGTCATCCCCCTCTTACTCCTTTTCTTTTGGTCTCATCAATATGTTCCTATGTGACCTCTTCCTCTTGGAATTTATAGATCATATCCATGAATTTCATACTATCAAGAGATTCTTCATCTCATCAGGGAAATTCATCCTCTTGGTGAGGTTCTTGACATGGAGAACACCACAATGTATCTTCTGTGTTGACCATGCCAACTGGGTTCAACATATCAGGAGATTTTTCCTCTTTTTGAGACCTTGGTTTCCAACCTATGAAATCTCTTTGTTTTATAGAAAATTAAGTTATGGCCACATATTTATTCCTTTCCAGATTTGTTAATCAACCCATGATCTGATTATGATCTTGGAAAAACTGAGTAGTCATTTGGTATATATTTTGAGTCAAGAGATCAATTGGATCTAGAGCACTGCTACTAGAAGCTTTAGTTTTTGTCTCTGCCTTGGCTCGAGAATACTGAAATTAATGAACCCTTGATTCAAGAAGGTTCTCTTCAATTAATGCACTATACTCTTTTTCTTGTTCCAAGGTGGTGGGATTCTTGTCCTTCATGATGAAATATTTTTTCCCATCAAAGGTGTTATCAATCCAAGAAACCCTTTGTGGTTGTAGACCAAAGGTGCTTGGTAACTTAGAAATAATGGTTTTTATGTATTTGGGTCAATGGGGTCTTCAATGATTTGTATAAGAAACAACTCATCACACTTCTAAAGATAAAGTGCTTTCAGTAAACAATAACCATATCCAATAATTGAAATAGAGTATGGAGAAAACTATTCTTGATTTGCCAATACTAGTGAAAGTATGGCCTCATACAAGGCAGCAAGGAATCCTCTAATTTCAAGCCTATGAGTTCAACAAAGAGGTAACAGTCTTTATGAACTAAAACGAACTGAAATTAAAGTACAGAGAATGAAAGATGAGCAATTCTGGTATTGCAAACGAAAGGAAACTCCACTTTATTTTTGCAAAAAGAGTCTATACAATAGCATGAAAATGTTTCCCAGTTTGAACCCTTGTTTCATATCAAAAACATGCATTTATAGCCTCTTACAAACAGTTATACAGATCCTAAAAACATGGATCTGTATTTAATAAAGACAACTCAATTCTATCTAAACAACTTAAAAATAAAGTTTTTAACAACTAAACTTAATAGTCGAACTGTCTTCAATCTCCAAAATCGCCATCTGCATCCTTCAGCTCCTGGTATCTGCAGTGTGGTGAAAAATAGTAGGACACCTGTCTTTGACTGTTGGATTTGCCAACGTTTATGATCGATTTTTGAGGAAATGGTTTTGCATGTGTTACCAAAATTCTCTCGAATCCTTGATGCTGAACCTTTTACACGTGATATGATAGCCCATTGATACACTAGAGCCCCTTCAAAACCCGTTTGGAATGAAATATCCTATCCTTGTCTTCAAAAATTAGTTTTCCAGCTTTCAACAACGCACTCCTTTAATTTTTCGCGAGTTAGTTGTTGAAAGCCGTCACTTTCCATAGCTAACGGGTCATAAAATAATAGCTTTTCACTGGTGAAAGTCTCGATTGCGCTCAAAATGAGTTTTCGCATCCAAAATTTGATTTCAACAAAGCTCAGTGAGTCTCTGATTTCTCACCTTGCATATTAACGACAACTTGAGCGAGTACCTTCAGATCTGGATGGGTTTTTTGGCTCAGTTTTTTTTTCAACCTCCTTATCTGTCTTTTGAGACGTTTGGCAAGACACCACAAGTTGTTGTAGTATTTGGTGAGATTTTTCTTCCGCTTCTTCTCTCTAACCCTTTCTTTAGCCAATCTTTCAAATGCAACATTTGTCTTTGAGAAGTTATCAGATAACTTCTTATACCTTTCTTTAATCACCCACTCCAAGACCTCTTGCTGGGAAATTACCTCCTTGAGATGTTTGATCTTCTGAGACTTCTTTGATTTGGAGTTTTTTGATGATTCTCCCTGTTCTGTCTGATTGAAGGTTTCATAGTTATGTGCACACTCAGCTGACTGCTCAAAACTCTTGATGACAGGGCATTGATGTTGCTGCTCTGATTCTGAATCTAAATAGGGTAAGTTTAATATACTCTTCCCTGTACTCTGTTGTGTAGGATGCTCTGTATTCTGCTCTGTGGTCTGCTCTGTGGTCTGCTCAAAATTTAACCTTTTCTTCGACCTGAGGGGCTTTACTCCAGAAATTTTGTCCTCTGAAGGTCCTGGCAGGGTCCTTCTTTTTCTTGAACTTCTTTGAGGAGAGGATTGTTTCTTTGAACTCTTCACCTATTCATTTGCAATCTGGTTCTATGTTTCAAAACCTTCCCAGAATAGGAAATGTTCCCAGCTCCTTCCCTGTTGCTTCAATTCCTCCATGATAATCAATTTTATGAGACCGAAGTGACACAGAGTAGTTTTCATGCTCAAGGGTTGAGCTCTAATGTTCTTGCAAACCTTAGTCAAACTTTTATGTAGGAAATAAGGCAAATTAAGAGGGGTCTTGCCTGTGAAATGATCCAGTAGTTTGAAGTGGTACATCATCAGTTTATCATATCTTCCCTCCGAGGTAATGTACAATTGGATAACTTTGAACAATTCCTGCCATTCTTCATCTAGGTAAGAAACTAACATACCCTTTTTCCATACTTTGTGCCTGTACCCCTCTTTTAGATAAACTCTGAAATCAAAATTTTTGGGAGTAGTGGTTTTAAACCAGCTCTGACCGGTTCTTGGTAAACTTGTAGCTGCGACAATGACAGCCTCATCCACTGTAATTTCCATAGACGCGACGCGAGCTTTATTGCCATCGAAAGTCTTGGCAAAGGCTTCTATTGTAGCCTGGTGGAAACCAACTTGCAATCTTTCAACGAATTCAATACACCCTGCATTCGAAAAATGCTTCTAGACTTCGGGATGTGTTTGTTAAAAGGACAGGTTATCCAACTCTCTTTTGAGTAGAGAACCACTGCATTTTCTCACCATTATGTAGTTCAAAAATCCCGACAATTTGTAACGCCTGCAACTGCCAGTCGAACCGAGGTTCTGCGCTGTTGAAAGCAGTTAGGGCTTCGGCTCTATTTTGAAACAAATGAAACTTCAACAGACTTCCTGGAACAATGTGTGATATGAAAACCACAATTTGATTTGATATTGTCAGGCCGGAGGTACCTCCTCTGTACCTATAGTATTGAACTCGAACTTGCCATCCCGGATGTCATGAGTGTTGAGCGTGAGTTTCTGAGCCGAATTCACATCACAATCCTATTCTGGCGTGCAATATTGAGTTTCCATCATTACCCACTCTCATCAGCGCATGATTTGGATTTGCCTGACGTGGGATGATCATATCATCATTACCTTCATACCTGGATATCACGCACGTGATTCCCGCTTTCTTCAACAACAGCCCGTGGAAAACGCTTCTGTCAACTGTTCATCCTTGTCACTTACGCCAGCGCGTGACCCCATGGAAAACCCCTGTTCTCTGTGGAAAGCATGCACTTTCAACAACGTACCTCTTTGTAAAAAGCACTGCTTAGCTGCGGAAAGCATGCACTTTCAACAACGCGTGATCCACGAAACTGATTCTTGCACATTTTGAAATTCGCCACTTTCAACAGCACAAAGACTTATGAAAAGTGCTCCTCAGCTGCTGAAAGTCGCCACTTTCCATAGCGCAAACTCAACTTTTGGACACACGTTAGCTGTGGAAAGTGAAAAATGAAAATTTTGAAAGAAGACTTTATGGGTCAAATTATTTTCTAAGACAAAACCAAAACCTAAAGTTTTGCAGCTATAAAAAACTCAAAAATAACTTGAGACACTACTAATAGCCATGCTATCCGATACAAAACTCAACCAAAAGGATGGTTTCATTTTGGGAGTTAACATTTGGCTCCAACTGGGATGGGCATCTCCCCTTGAGGTGACCAAGAACCTAGCTAGACTCAGTAGCCTTATTGCAATTTGAAACAAACATTTGAAAAATAGTTGCTAGTACCATTGGGCATGGAGTTATTTGAACGACGGAAATAAAGAAAACAGAGCTAAAAAAGAAAATATGTACAAGAAGAACCTGGCTTCAAAGGAAGCCTTATGAGAAATAGATCTTCAGGAAGCACCTGTTGTAAGGGCCCCCTGATACTGGCTCGCCTAAAAGAGTTTGGAGAACAAATGTATTGTTCTGCTGTACTGCTGTTATGACAAAAGGACCTATCCAAAGAGCCTCAAATTTTCCATTTTTCCCCTTCTCCTGCCTCGCTGCATCCCACTTTAAGACCAAATCCCCTATCTTGAAGACATCAGATTTGACTTTCTTGTCGAAAGTTT
>JASDQU010102517.1:99014-110915 GCA_032191745.1 Picea mariana
GTGATTACTCCACCTCTTCCTCTTCCCATACCTCTAGTACGAGGAAAAGTATTATTATCAGCGTACCCTCCTCTCTGCTCAGTATGTTGTCCTCTCTGTTTAGCATGTTGCCCTCGCTATGAGCTTCCACCTCTCTCAGTTCGAGTCTGAGGTTTCTTCTAGTCTTCCTTGGGCTTCTGATTTTTATCTTGGACAACTGATTTACCCCTGGCTTGACTTCTGCCTCGGCCTCTATGACTCTGCTTTCGGCTCAGCTTCTCTTCTGCTTTCAAAGCCATCTGATAAGCATCTTCCACCGTTCGGATGGTTACCATGCTCATCTCATCCTGGATGTCATATCTCAGGCCATTCATGTATCTGACAACTTTTTCATCATCGCTCTCTCGACAACCTGCCCTGATGTTCAGCTTGTAGAATTCCTCAGTATATTCCTTCACTGTCATCAACTTCTGTCTCAGGTTCTGCATTCTCCTGAACAGAGTAATTTGATAATCTCTCGGGATGGATTTCGCCTTCATCTTTGCGATCATTCTGTCCCAACTCTTGATCTTTTGCTTGCCTTTGCAGCGTTTGTCAGCTTGTAGTTCATCCCACCACAAGGCTGCATGACCCTTCAATCTTGTGACATCATGCTTGACTTTCTTGTCTTCTTCGACATCTTCGTAGTCAAAGTATGTGTCTAGAGCTCTAATCCAGTCTAGAAGCTCCTCTGCATCCAATTTTCCTTCATAAACTGGAATGTCCATTTTCGCTCTTGCACCCATCCTTGAAATAGATCTGATCAACCGTTCATTTGCGGCATCCTCAGCTGCAACTTCTTCTTCATGCTCAACTTCAACTTCACTTTCAGAATCACTTAGATCCCCAGCACTGACTGTGCGTCTTTGCGCTGTCTCCATGTCTTCGAGTCTAGCTCGTAGATCACGCATCTCTCTCTCCATTTCTGGATTCTGCATCTGCCTGCCCCTTCTTCTCAGGATTTCCCTCTCCTCTTCGGGATTGGGTGATTGTCTATCTCTTCTTCTAGGCGGCATGATGAATTTTCTTCTTCTCTGTTATAGAAAGAAAAGAACGTTTCTGTGCTCTGATACCACACTGACACAGGCTCACCCCTTGCCTCGGCAATGGGCCTCCGCGCTGACCTCCCGGTCTTTAAGGATCGTTCAAAGTTCACCCTTGAGCCGGAGTGGCTCCTTCGATTCTCCCCTAGAATCTTTATTTAAATTTTACCCACAAGTCTTTCCCGGCACCTTACGGCCTTTAGGCCCGATCCCTTCTCCGTTCACAATAGAAAGTCACAATCGGGTTTCAGGGTTTTCCAATCCCCAATGTCACAAACCTTTGCTTCCTCAAATTCCCGACCTCCGATATCCCGATGCGCTCCCCTTTTGCTTTAGCCCCTCCTGGCTATGCTCCTAGTCCACGCGACCTCCTCTTATATGACCGCAGTCATACTCCTTATCGGGGTTCGGGGTTTCGAGTGTCGAAATGTATTAAACCTTTTGCCCACGGAATCCCCGATTTCCCGATTCTCGATTTTCTGATTGAGGACTTTTCCTTTCAGGAAATTCCCTGAAAGCGTCGATCTCAACCACACGTCCTCAAGGATGGACGATCCTCGCCGCTTTGAGGTTTTCACCATGGAAATTCCCGATGCCTCGCTCTGATGAGATGACGTCAGCAGGGTCCCACATGGAGCTCGCCTCTTTTTGGAAAATTGGACTTCGCGATTCTGAAATGCAAGTCTTCCTTGTCTCCAGGAATCACGAAATGTCGATTCCCGACTTTCTTTGAATTTTTCACACGCGTACCAAGAGGATGGACGGTTCAGATTTACCCTCGGGTTTCACCAATTGTAAAGCCAAAACACTCACTTATGTGAGTCCCAATGACCGAAATGCTGATGGGCTTCCGATCTCACCCACGTGTCCCAACTGATGGACGACTCCGATTGATCTTGGGATTCTCACTATGAAAATTCCCGATCAATCTTCCTCATGACTCCCGATTTCACAAATGCCGAAATCCCGATGGCCGTGCCTTGGGTTGGAACTTTCCTCCTCCCGTTCATGATAGCTTAAACTTCATGCAACTCCTAGTCAATCCAACAGTTGACGGGTATCTATGTGAAGATCCGGCGGTCCACAATCTCCTGAGCTTGAACTCTAGATGTAGCCATAACCTCCTCGCTTCTCTGGCAGATATGACCGCTGGCGGGGTTTCGCTAATCCTCCCCACAGATTCCTGACCGTCAATCTCTTCCCTTTGATGATTTCTACGAAGGAACCAAGGGCCCTTCCCTGGACTTATCCTCTTGCGCTACAAACTTCTAATGCCCCTCAATGTTTTCAAAGGCTTTACTCCTCCTGAGCTTCTCCCAACTTCATGCCTCAAAGAGGGTCCTTGCACGCACTCCTTGCGGCAACCTCCAAACACCTGTAGTGTTAAATTCTCTTCGACCTTGTGCACGCTCTGCAACAATGGTCTCTCAATAGCTTCGCTCATATACGAAATTATGAGACTCTCCTCGGCCTACACACACCTTGCACGGCTCTTGTGCCCAACTACACTCTGAGGGAATGAGAAGAAAGCTAAACTATCTGAGCCCTTTGTCAACGCACTCCTTGCGGACACTTCAACTGCACTCCTTGCAGGAATATTACTCATACAGAGAAACAATTGAAACTCATTCTCCCTACTCTTCCGCTCTCAGGTTTCAAACACTCAACAAGAAATCATTCACACATAGCATAAAAGCAATTTCATGACAGAAAGAGAAAAAACGTCAAGAGAATAACATTTAAAGATGCATACACAGAGAATATGTGAACACCATGAGTCTGAATCACAGCTTCCTTGTATAAATTCAGAACTTCTGTACATGGAGTCTGCTACACAACTCTCTGCTTCTCTTCTATGCTCATAATCATGCTAATGTTACAATACACAATGAGGGTGTCTATATCCATTTTCCCTCCACTTCCTACAACTATCTAATCAGAGAATTCAAAGCTACCTACTAACATAAATGCCTTCTACCTACTATGGATGAGAGCGAATCGCTCAAGGTCCTTTACAATATATAAGTACACCTCTCCTTAACTATCATATTTAAATTTGGCACATCCACTCTTCAAATGTTTTAAACAATTTTATCATGTGCTCAAAATGTGTTGCGCTTGCCCCACGTTCGCTTGATGTTGACAATGCTCCTGCATCACTTATGACACTCATATTATTCAACACACAATCTTGTTAAAATCTGGAGTAAAACCCTTCCAACAAAATCTCTAGAAGTACCGCCTATCTCTGGAACCCCTCATGTGTTAAGAGTTAAAAAAATTACTAGATGTGAAAATTATCTTTCAGGTAAGACACTCTTCTTGGGTAGAAAATTTGGTTCCTGACAAGAAAAAGTCTGGGAAAATCCACCTGTGTGTGGATTTTAGAAACCTCAATAGAGCATCAGAAAAGGATAACTACCCAGCCCCACCAATGGAACAACTCTTGAAGATCGTGTCTGGTTCTGAGACTTTCTCCCTACTAGATGGATTTTCAGGCTACAATAAGGTTCTAGTCTCAGAAGAGGATCGATTGAAAACCAACTTCCAAACCAAGTGGGGAAATTTTGCTGACAAACACATGCCCTTTGGGATGATTAATGAAGGAAAAACCTTCTAGAGGGCCATGGGCGTATATTTTTGGGGACTGATCAACAAGTGTGTAGTAGTCTATTTAGACGACGTGACTGTGTATTCAAATAACAGATAAGATCACATCCAACATCTAGCCTAGATTTCCGAAAGATGTAAGAAGTATGGTATATCTTTAAACCCTAAGAAAACTATCTTTGGACTCGAGGAAGGGAAATTACTAGGTCATAGTATCTCAAGAAGGAATTTGCATAGACCTAGAACGAGTTAAGGCAATAGCTTAGCTTCCCTTACCCCATAAAAAAAAGGCTGTGCAATCCTTCTTTTGGAAAATCAATTTTGTGAGGAAGTTCATGCCTGATTTTGCTGAAATTATCAAACCCTTACAAAAAATTATTCGCAATGATGTTGAATTTAAGTGGGATGACGAGCGAAAAGATTCTTTCAACAATATCAAGACTACAATATCTCAAACTCCGGTGCTACAAAGTCCCGACTTTAGAAAATATTTTTTCCCCTATACTTTTGCCTCCGACCAATCTTTAGCTACAATATTGACTCAGAAGGATGATGACAAAAATGAGGCATCGGTCTCATTTATAAGCACTAATCTCCAAGGGGTTGAACTAAATTACCTTGCTATAGACAAACATGCTTATGCAGTGTACAAAGAAGTAAAACATTTTTGATCTTACATCCTAAAAAATCACACCAAAGTCATTATGCCTCACCCCACAGTCTGATCCCTATTCACTCAACAGGAGATGGGGGAAAGAAGAGGAAATTGGATGGTAGTTTTCCAAGAATTCGTTCTAGATATTAAACCTGCCAAACTCGTTAAGGGACAGGGATAGTGTAAAATGGCCGTTGAAGCCCAAGACCAAGTAAATGAAGATTCTGGGTGGGAGAATGAATTGGTGTTATGGTGTAGTGAAAATTTATATGTTCCCCCATGGCAGGAGTCTTGGTATGGAAAACTAATTTATCTCTTGCATCAAGGGACTTGCCCAGAAAACCTAAACCCTAAGGAAAGGAGAGCTCTCATACTAAAAATGGCACAATATCGCCTCATAAATTCGGTGCTTTTTCGCGTAAATTATGTTGGGGTACTTTTGATATGTCTCGAACGTGAAGATGCAGACAAGGTTCTGAATGAGATCCATGATGGTCTTGTAGGTGGACACTTTGCAGGGAATATCGCCACTCACAAGATACTGAAAGCCAACTATTACTGGCCTAGTATGTTTAGAGATGCTCATACATACGCTAGAAACTATAAAACTTGTCAAATAAGTGCGGGGAGGGAAAAGAGAGCAGTTGTCCCACTCCAACCAGTGGCCATATCTAGACCATTCAAGCAATGGGGGTTAGATATCATAGGTGATATCACCTCGAGTTATTAAAAAAAAAATAGATACATATTGACTTCTACAGACTATTTTACGAAATGGGTAGAGGCCATCCCTCTGACTCACGTAAATGAAAAGGTGGTAATTCAATTCATAGAACAACAACTAATCACAAGGTTTGATATGCCTTCCGTTATTGTTTTTTATAATGTCACATACTTTTCTTGCACTCTACTAATAGAGTTTTCTCTAGAAAAAGGAATCATAATTAGATACTCTGCAAACTATTATCCACAGGGGAATGGAGTGGCATAATCAACCAATAAGAACCTAGTGAGGATCTTGAAGAAAACAATTGTAGACAATCAGAGGAATTGGCGTAGTTCACTTCATAATTCCTTACGGGCCAATAGAGTAACACCCAAGGAAGCTATAGGGAACTCGACATACTTTCTTGTATATGGACAGGAAGCCATTCTCCCGAATGGGCTATACCTGCCATCTCTTCAACTTGCTTAGGTATCCAGAGGAAAACCCTCATCAGTTATTCGACAGAAAATTGATACCCTCCTCATGCTGGAAAAAGAAAGGGAGAAAGAAAAATCAAAGTTCTTCACTCATAAACAGATAGTTAAAAGGTGGTTTGACAAGCATAAGGCTAGAGAGAAGAATTTTGAAGTAGGAGACTTAGTCCTGAAATGGGATAGAGCGAATGAACCAAAGGGAAAACATTTGAAGTTTCAAAATCTGTGGCTCAAACCTTTTCAGGTAGTCATGAAACTTGGGGCATGAATGTATCAGTTGCCAAATCCAAACGGGGAAATCGACGCCCTCCCGGTACATGGCTAAGCCCTAAAACAATATTTTTGTTAAAATAAAGTGTGTGTTTTCATGTTATTCTATTTTGTAGGTGTTAGGTAGGCTGATTGCAGAGTCCTTTATTTTTGTTTTTATTTTGTGTGGTATTTTTGTGCAATAAAGTTGTGTTCCGCAAGGCATTGGTTGACCTTAATCAATACAATGTAGCAAACTATGTTCTTGAATCATGCTTACATGTAACACAAGAAATGTTGGGCAAACTGCATTTTTCTTAAGAGAGTTTTGTATCTAACCTTTGCGAATAAACAACATGGGAAAGTGATGAAGTGTCTGCTTGGTGGTCTGGTAAAACCTAAAGGGAAATATGGGAAGTTGGAAAGGACCACATGTATCTCAAGACAAAGCTAGGAAGAATTTCACCTTAACCATATCATCTTGCAGATAACAGGCATCCTCCTCTCCCACTCGCTCATGGAATCTCTGCCAAAAAATAAAACAATTATATCAAATGAGTGTGAAGTAGGAGAGGGTATGCAGATAACTCTGCCGGAGCTATGGACGCTCGCTGGCAGCTGAGAAAAACCACATCAAGTGAATGATGATAACTAAAAGTCCTGGTTCCAGTGAATGGTTTACTAGACTCTTGTCAAAGGGGGGCGTGGGTCATGGTCAATAGGAACAAAGGTGGAACAAAGGTGGAATAAAGGGTGAAACTCCATAGGTGATCCCATATTCACGAATCGAGGGAATTTTAAATGCAAGGATAGAAGAGACTATGATAAAAACAAAACCGGTTGGGTTCTTAAACAACTTCTACATCAGCTAAGCCTGGGGAAGGAGCATAGATTTTGCTTTCGCCCAGTAAATCGCCATTTGTTGAGCACTCAAGACACCCTAAAAGATTTATGAAATTCTATCACTTTTTGGGTACCACTTCTTTTCCTTTACTTCCTAATTTGAGTTAACTATGGGGGATGTTTTATTTTGTTTTTGTTTTCATGACTCTTATCAATCAAGTCAGGTTTGTTTGAACTTGTTAAATGAAACCTCATGTCTAAAAGAACTTGACATCCTAACTAGGAATCTGAAGTTAACATTGTGACTGATGCACTTGTGTTCACCATTGGTAAAATGCAAGAAGGTAAAGTGGACACACATTTACACTAATCGTCGATTGTCGATGCCCCATCGACATCGACAGAAGGCAGATTTGGTTTTCATGAGTTATTCTAGACGAAGTTTCAAAAAATAGCCAATCCCCATCGATGTCGGCAAAGTATGGAACGACTAGACATTGACAAAATCATAAAGAAACCATCGATAGAAGATTACTGATGTGATTTCTTGGGGTTGGGGAAAATATAAAAAGATTAAAACAATTGATTTTTTTTTGTGTTAAATATATCGTCGATCTCCGACCCCCGATACACTTTCGACAGTAGGAATTTTTTAGGAGAGTCAATCCAGGAGCACTTGGGTAGGTTTATCGACGATCGCCGATCCTTAATACTTTTCGACATCAACAAGATAGGATCGGGCCTTATAACGTTTAGCTTAAGAAAATTACCAATTCTGATTAACATGGGTAGATGAAGACGCTGGTCTCGAGTGCCACATGTCTTTGTCGCAAAGGGGTGTCGTACGACCTAGTTTTGTCTCAAGTCATCTTAAGGTTTCTTGTGTCCTAGTCACACCTCCAAGTCAACCTTGCCACATCAACTCTGTACTAAAATATCGTTCAGCGTCGGAGCTTATGCAAGGAGATGTCAATGAAAATTTTTCAAAGCGAAACCTCGACCCTCGACTCACTGGCTGGACTAGCAAAACGATGGGATGTTTTGGGTGAAAGATATGATCAGATTCGGGCATTTAATAGACTAGTTAATGTTTCATTCTGCATTTGTTTCTACCCTGTGCGTTGATTGAACAACAACGATTTGAAATCACCAATAAGACCTGTTACAACCCGCGCCCTCGTCGTCAACCTACGATCAAATTTAATTTTAAACCTTTTGAAGATCTTGCGGCATATTTTATAGAACTACACTCATAACCCAAATTGATTGGCTAATGACAAAGGGTAAGTCCATCCCTGTTTAAATATCTAGAACGACTTTGAACGATTTCATTATGTGCACAAGTTCAAATTCTAGAGCATTCGAAGAATAAAATCAAGCATCTCGAGACTGTGTTGATTCTCAGATTATCAAAACCAGGTTAAACAAGCAGCAGAGGTATGTGTTCAAGTTTGTCAATTTGGTGGTCGTGATTTGTTATATATCCATCTAATTTCTTGCACAATCTCTAACTATGTTCTAGTTGTAGGTGAAATGTCGCCAAGAAATCCAACCACTGGACGCTCCCCAAGGGCACCTAAGCTGAAGGAAGAAGAAACAGATGAAGGCTCTTCACCTAGTACTACTCGATAGTTGGAGTATGCTCTCGGGGCAGAGCCTATCATAAAAACCTCAACTAAGAAAGCCTTTGTCCAACCTCCGGTCTTCGGTGATATACAAGAAAGCACCAGATCCAAATTAATTCTCCCACAATGGGGGGATTTTTTCAATAGGATCAGTCAGGAGGAGTACCCAGAGTGTATCCCACACAACGACCTGAATGTAAGGGTGCTCGATAACCAGGTGATCCCAAATATCTGATGATCATATTTTCACATGGTAGCTAGAAGAACCTCGATTTTCCCATTCTGAAGTGCCTAATCGACCATACAGATGCACAAAAATGCTTAATCAATGATGAGAATGGAGGGTGTGTCGGATTTTTCCTCCCGACAGAAGTCCATAAGTACTAAAACATTAGAGACCTAGTGGAGTGGCTAAACACAAAATTCATGGTGAAGTTATATGAATTCCATGACACCAGCCAGTTGATGGCCTCATGGTGGAAGGAGGACAAAAAGTTTACAAACCAGAGCAATGGTTGGTATGGTAAAGTCAACTTGAGGGAGCCATACATCTACTTGATGGCTCTCATCTGCCGACTGTATGGAGAAAAGGATTGCTCCAAGTTTTTGGAAGCATCGATGCCCTTGGCATACACAATGGCGATCTCCAGAAGCAACTTCAACTGGGGAGCGATAATTTCCAAAAAATTAAGCATCTGTGTGCAACAAGATCATATGTCAAAAGAAAGGGAAGCACCCAATTTACGCATGGCCTCATACCTTCTCAATGTGATCTGTGGGAGAAATGTATTTGCTGACATGAATTTAAGCTAACATGTTGCAGAGCTCCCTGTTCACGTATATTTTAGCATACTATGGGAGGATAGGTAAAAAAATCCTACACACTCTTTTGCGATGAATTCATTGCTCGTATTCATTTTATTGTATTTAAAAAGGAATTCCCGAGACTATCTGCAACAACTAAGAAAATGGTAGAGAAGGTGGTCCACTGGTATTTTGATGAACATTCAACCTATATCAGGGTGTTCAAGGCCACCGGAGCACCACATATACTCCCTGTTCATGTCCCAGACCGTCTCATTGTGGGAGAATTTTGTTATCAAACTATCCTACAGGGCTATAACACCACACTAGTCAAGGACAAGAAGAAAGATTTCATACCCTACGGCTTCCATGTGGGGTTTTATTTGGTAAAAGACACTGCTCAAGCTAAATAAGAAGTGTTGAGCCAAATTGAATTCAGGTTCCTGACATGCCGATTCCGCAAAAATGACCCTAAAGGCCTAGTTCCCCAACATGCTTCACATGTATCCTCCTCTTGGCCATACGCACATGAAAAATTTGAAGATGAAATTTTCATAGAGTGCACTCAGGACTGGGAGGAGGTAGTACAGAGAATGGTCGATCCGAATATGACCAGGTTCAAGGCTATGAGCATGGATGAATAGGTAGAGAACATAGATAAGTCGACTCAATAGGCCCTCAGAGATAGGGAAGAAATCAGAGCGGCAAAGACTACAGAGGCACAAAGAAGGGGATTTCTCTTGCTAGAAGGGGCACAAAGAATCATTGATCAGTTGCAGAATGACCCCAATCTTGTAGATATGTCAAGGATTCGTGCTGATGACCCAATCAAAAGCAGACGAGAGCCAAGTGGATTAGAGCCAATAGAACTTGAAGAAATCATCGGGCCATAAAACCCGGAAGTTCCACCACCATAGATCAGATCACCAGGGGGAATTTCAACCCAACATGAGATAACAAGGACACCAGGTAGGACAAGTGTGCCAAACCCTTTGTTTGACTTAATAACCATCTATGATGATGAGGATAGTCTGAAGGTGTCCCTAGTGACTCTAGTGCAGATTACAAAGGAAAAGGAACATGAGAGAGCATCTACCCCAGGTCCTGATGCTTTAATTCAAAACCTTCCGCAGAGCGACCGTGAGGTCGAAAGTGTATTAGACACTGAGCTACTTGACTTGTCGGGAACCCCAATAGATAGCTGGAGGGATGAGATAGGATTGGGGTGCCAAAAAGAGGAAATTCAGTTTTGGTTGATACCTCACCAGTATATGATAAAGAGACCAAGTAATTACCAAGTAAGTACCGAACCTACCCCTGGTTCTTCAGTTTTGGTTGATACCTCACCAGTATATGAGAAAGAGATGAATGTTGAGCCATCAGGGCATATGGAAGAAGCTCAAGAACCAATCCTAGAACAGATACACACAACCGCGAGCTTGGGAAATACTCTAACCTGGGGAGAACAACAAATCCCTAAACTTGTTGACGAGGTCATCGACATACAAGCGATCGCCTATAACTGGAAGAGAAAATACATCATGAAGAGAACCACTAAGAAGTGGAGGCTTACGTTGGATAGCTCGATCCTCATCACTACAGAGGAGAAGATGCTTAACACAAAACACTCCATGACGTCTGAGCTTATTGGCACAGGGATGGCTATCACAGATGCCACATTGGATAGAGAAAGAATAGATAAAAAGGAGTTGGCCACTGCACTTAAGGAGTTGGAGCATCTGTGCCATTTGGAAAAATACTATCAAGGATCCACACAGACCATAGTGTTTTTGAGAAGTGAGTTCCAATATGCCTATGCAAAATTCACAAATGAACGATACCTTTTCACTGCATGTATAGCTGATTTCCAAGAAGACACCCTTATGGCACTCGTGACCTGCAAGGACATGGAAAGTTGGTATGAGAAGTCTCACCAAGCAGTAGAAATGATCTATTACATCATGGCAACAAGAATCGGCAACATGCAAAACATGTTGCTTGACTTTGTCGACCTACATGACATAGTCAAGCAACATGCAGAACAAGAATCGACATGGACAACAGAGATAGAAAAGGTGGCGAGCATGGCACCAGGTCAAGTACAACAGTTCATGGAGCATCCGATTAAGGCTCGAGCAATTTTGCAGATGTTAAGTGTTAAAATGGTCAAGTACAGAGCACGAGTAGTAGAAGTGAAAGAAATTATTTCATCCCCAATGGACCAGCATAGGTTCCCGTATGCCAACACATGCGAGGAACTCTTCATCAAATGGTCAGAGTATGAGAAGAGTGATCCATTTCAGTGAAACTATTTGATGATTCTTAGAAGACAGAGAGATGAAAGCACCATGTGGTGATATTTTGTTTTACTTAGCTTTCACTTGTAATAGGTATTTTTAGTTCATGGTTCATTATAAATAAGAGGATTGACCTTTTAGCAAAGGTCGATGGTTTTGGCAAAGACCCTCATTTTTGGAATTGTAAAGAACTATTTCCGAATTACCTTAATTGAGAAGTCCTCTTTAGGACCGGAGGCAAATTTCTTTTTTTCATCAAAGGCATTGTGTGATTGGATTGAGGAGGAATTACTTCCAACTTTATTTCATTAATGGATGTTGTAACGAGTAAGAGTTTTTGAATCTATTGATAAGTTATTTGTTTCAATATTTTTTTGTAGTGCTTGTTTCTAATGATGAAAACAAATCGTTGTGTTAATGTGTGATTAATGCTAGAGCTAAGGAAACTATTTTTCTTGCCATCATTTTATTGCATGTGTGTTTTCTTTCGATAATTGTATCTCAGTAAATAGTTGAAATACCAACAAGCTAATGTATTAGTACTAGGCTTGTCACAT
>JASDQU010102517.1:111302-127557 GCA_032191745.1 Picea mariana
AAAATATCTGATCCCTTTGTCAACGCACTCCTTGCAGACACTTCAACTGCACTCCTTGCAGGAATCTTACTCAGACAGAGAAACAATTGAAACTCATTCTCCCTACTCTTCCTCTCTCAGGTTTCAAACACTCAACAAGAAATCATTCACACATAGCATAAAAGCAATTTCATGACAGAAAGAGCAAAACATTCAAGAGCATAACATTTAAAGATGCATACACAGAGAATATGTGAACACCATGAGTCTGAATCACAACTTCCTTGTATAAATTCAGAACTTCTGTACATGGAGTCTACTACAGAACTCTCTGCTTCTCTTCTATACTCATAATCATGCTAATGTTACAATACACAATGAGGGTGTCTATATTCGTTTTCCCTCCACTTCCTACAACTATCTAATCAGAGAATTCAAAGCTACCTACTAACATAAATGCCTCTACCTACTATGGATGAGAGCGAATCGCTCAAGGTCCTTTACAATATATAAGTACGCCTCTCCTTAACTATCATATTTAAATTTGGCGCATCTACTCTTCAAACGTTTTAAACAATTTTATCATGTGCTCAAAATGTGTTGTGTTTGCCCCACGTTCGCTTGATGTTGACAATGCTCCTGCATCACTTATGACACTCGTATTATTCAACACACAATCTTGTTAAAATCTGGAGTAAAACCCTTCCAACAGAAGCTCTAGAGGTACCGCCTATCTCTGGAACCCCTCATGTGTTAAGAGTTAAAAAAATTACTAGATGTGAAAATTATCTTTCAGGTAAGACGCTCTGCTTGGGTAGAAAATTTGGTTCCTAACAAGAAAAAGTCTGGGAAAATCCGTCTGTGTGTGGATTTTAGAAACCTCAATAGAGCATCAGAAAAGGATAACTACCCAGCCCCACCAATGGAACAACTCTTGAAGATCATGTCTGATTCTGAGACTTTCTCCGTACTAGATGGATTTTCAGGCTACAATAAGGTTCTAGTCTCAGAAGAGGATCGATTGAAAACCAACTTCCAAACCAAGTGGGGAAATTTTGCTAACAAACGCATGCCCTTTGGGATGATTAACGAAGGAGAAACCTTCTAGAGGGCCATGGGCGTATATTTTTGGGGACTGATCAACAAGTGTGTAGTAGTCTATTTAGACGACGTGATTGTGTATTCAAATAACAGAGAAGATCACATCCAACATCTAGCCCAGATTTTCGAAAGATGTAGGAAGTATGGTATATCTTTAAACCCTAAGAAAACTATCTTTGGACTCGAGGAAGGGAAATTACTAGGTCATAGTATCTCAAGAAGGAATTTGCATAGACCTAGAATGAGTTAAGGCAATAGCTCAGCTTCCCTTACCCCATCAAAAAAAAGGCTATGCAATCCTTCTTTTGGAAAATCAATTTTGTGAGGAAGTTCATGCTTGATTTTGCTGAAACTATCAAACCCTTACAAAAAATTATTCGCAATGATGTTGAATTTAAGTGGGATGATGAGCGGAAAGATTCTTTCAACAATATCAAGACTACAATATCTCAAACTCCGGTGCTGCGAAGTCCTGACTTTAGAAAATATTTTTTCCCCTATACTTTTGCCTCCAACCAATCTTTAGCTACAATATTGACTCAGAAGGATGATGAAAAAAATGAGGCGTCGGTCTCATTTATAAGCACTAATCTCCAAGGGGTCGAACTAAATTACCTTGCTATAGACAAACATGCTTATGCAGTGTACAAAGAAGTAAAACATTTCAGATCTTACATCCTAAAAAATCACACCAAAGTCATTATGCCTCACCCCACAGTCTGATCCCTATTCACTCAACAGGAGATGGGGGAAAGAAGAGGAAATTGGATGGTAGTTGTCCAAGAATTCGTTTTAGATATTAAACCTGCCAAACTCGTTAAGGGACAGGGATTGTGTAAAATGGCCGCTGAAGCCCAAGACCAAGTAAATGAAGATTTCGGGTGGGAGAATGAATTGGTGTTATGGTGTAGTGAAACTTTATATGTTCCCCCATGACAGGAGTCTTGGTATGGAAAACTAATTTATCTCTTGCATCAAGGGACTTGCCCAGAAAACCTAAACCCTAAGGAAAGGAGAGCTCTCATACTAAAAATGGCACAATATCGCCTCATAAATTTGGTGCTTTTTCGTGTAAATTATGATGGGGTACTTTTGATATGTCTCGAATGTGAAGATGCAAACAAGGTTCTGAATGAGCTCCATGATGGTCTTGTAGGTGGACACTTTGCAGGGAATATCGCCACTCACAAGATACTGAAAGCCAACTATTACTGGGCTAGTATGTTTAGGGATGCTCATACATACGCTAGAAACTGTAAAACTTGTCAAATAAGTGCGGGGAGGGAAAAGAGAGCAGTTGTCCCACTCCAACCAGTGGCCATATCTAGACCATTCAAGCAATGGGGGTTAGACATCATAGGTGATATTACCTCGAGTTCTTCAAAACAAAATAGATACATATTGACTTCTACAGACTATTTTACGAAATGGGCAGAGGCCATCCCTATGACTCACGTAAATGAAAAGGTGGTAATTCAATTCATAGAACAACAACTAATCACAAGGTTCGATATGCCTTCCGTTCTTGTTTTTTATAAATGTCACATACTTTTCTTGCACTCTACTAATAGAGTTTGCTCTAGAAAAAGGAATCATAATTAGATACTCTGCAAACTATTATCCACAGGGGAATGGAGTGGCATAATCAACCAATAAGAACCTAGTGAGGATCTTGAAGAAAACAATTGCAGACAATCAGAGGAATTGGTGTAGTTCACTTCATAATTCCTTACGGGCCAATAGAGTAACACCCAAGGAAGCTATAGGGAACTCCACATACTTTCTTGTATATGGACAAGAAGCCATTCTCCCAAATGGGCTATACCTGCCATCTCTTCAACTTGCTTACGTATCCAGAGGAAAACCCTCATCAGTTATTCGACATAAAATTGATACCCTCCTCATGCTGGAAAAAGAAATGGAGAAAGAAAAATCAAAGTTCTTCGCTCATTAGCAGATAGTTAAAAGGTGGTTTGACAAGCATAAGGCTAGAGAGAAGAATTTTGAAGTAGGAGACTTAGTCCTGAAATGGGATAGAGCGAATGAACCAAAGGGAAAACATTCGAAGTTTCAAAATCTGTGGCTCAAACCTTTTTAGGTAGTCGCGAAACTTGGGGCATGAATGTATCGGCTGCCAAATCTGAGGGGGGAAATCGACGCCCTCCCGGTGCATGGCTAAGCCCTAAAACAATATTTTTGTTAAAATAAAGTGTGTGTTTTCATGTTATTCTATTTTGTAGGTGTTAGGTAGGCTGATTGCAGAGTCCTTTATTTTTGTTTTTCTTTTGTGTGGTATTTTTGTGCAATAAAGTTGTGTTCTGCAAGGCATTGGTTTACCTTAATCAATACAATGTAGCAAACTATGTTCTTGAATCATGCTTACATGCAACACAAGAAATGTTGGGCAAACTGCATTTTTCTTAAGAGAGTTTTGTATCTAACCTTTGTGAATAAACAACATGGGCAAGTGATGAAGTGTCTGCTTGGTGGTCTGGTAAAACCTAAAGGGAAAGATGGGAAGTTGGAAAGGACCACATGTATCTCAAGACAAAGCTAGGAAGAATTTCACCTTAACCATATCATCTTGCAGATAACAGGCGTCCTCCTCTCCCACTCGCTCATGGAATCTCTGCCAAAAAATAAATCAATTATATCAAATGAGTGTGAAGTAGGAGAGGGTATGCAGATAAATCTGCTGGGGCTATGGACACTTGCTGGCAGCTGAGAAAAACCACATCAAGTGAATGATGATAACTAAAAGTCCTGGTTCCAGTGAATGCTTTACTAGACTCTTGTCAAAGGGGGGCGTGGGTCATGGTCAATAGGAACAAAGGTGGAAAAAAAGTGGAATAAAGGGTGAAACTCCATAAGCGATCCCATATTCACGAATCGGGGGAATTTTAAATGCAAGGATAGAAGAGACTATGATAAAAACAAAACCGGTTAGGTTCTTAAACAACTTCTACATCAGCTAAGCCTGGGGAAGGAGCATAGATTTTGCTTTCGCCCGTAAATCGCCATTTGTTGAGCACTCAACACACCCTAAAAGATTTATGAAATTCTATCACTTTTTGGGTACCACTTCTTTTCCTTTACTTCCTAATTTGAGTTAACTATGGGGGATGGTTTATTTTGTTTTTGTTTTCATGACTCTTATCAATCAATTCAGGTTTGTTTGAACTTGTTAAATGAAACCTCATGTCTAAAAGAACTTGACATCCTAACTAGGAATCTGTAGTTAACATTGTGACTGATGCACATGTGTTCGCCATTGGTAAAATGCAAGAAGGTAGAGTGGACACGCAGTTACACTAATCGTCGATTGTCGATGCCCCATCGACATCGACAGAAGGCAGAGTTGATTTTCGTGAGTTATTCTAGACGAAGTTTCAAAAGATAGCCAATCCCCATCGATGTCGGCAAAGTACGGGACGACTAGACATTGACAAAATCATAAAGAAACCACCGATAGAAGATGACTGATGTGATTTCTTGGGGTTGGGTAAAATATAAAAAGATTAAAACAATTGATTTTTTTTTTGTGTTAAATATATCATCGATCTCTGACCCCTGATACACTTTCAACAGCAGGAATTTTTTAGGAGAGTCAATCCGGGAGCACTTGGGTAGGTTTATCGACGATCGCCGATCCTTGATACTTTTTGGCATCAACAAGATAGGATCGGGCCTTAGAACGTTTAGCTTAAGAAAATTACCAATTCTGATTAACATGGGTAGATGAAGACGCTTGTCTCAAGTGCCACATGTCTTTGTCGCAAAGGGGTGTCGTACGACCTAGTTTTGTCTCGAGTCATCTTAAGGTTTCTTGTGTCCTAGTCACACCTCCAAGTCAACCTTGCCACGTCAACTCCGTACTAAAATATCGTTCAGCGTCGGAGCTTATGCAAGAAGATGTCAATGAAATTTTTTCAAAGCGAAACCCCGACCCTCGACTCACTGGCTGGACTAGCAAAACGATGGGATGTTTTGGGTGAAAGATGTGATCAGATTCAGGCATTTAATAGACTAGTTAATGTTTCATCCTGCATTTGTTTCTACCCTGTGCATTGATTGAACAACAACGATTTGAAATCACCGATAAGACCTGTTACAACCCGCGCCCTCGCCGTCAACCTACGATCAAATTTAATTTTAAACCTTTTGAAGATCTTGCGGCAGATTTTATAGAACTACACTCATAACCCAAATTGATTGGCTAATGACAAAGGGTAAGTCCATCCCTGTTTAAATATCTAGAACGACTTTGAACGATTTCATTCTGTGCACAAGTTCAAATTCTAGAGCATCCGAAGAATAAAATCAAGCATCTCGAGACTATGTTGATTCTCAGATTATCAAAACCAGGTTAAACAAGCAACAGAGGTATGTGTTCAAGTTTGTCAATTTGGTGGTCATGATTTGTTATATATTCATCTAATTTCTTGCACAATCTCTAACTATGTTCTAGTTGCAGGTGAAATGTCACCAAGAAATCCAACCACCAGACGCTCCCTAAGGGCACCTAAGATGAAGGAAGAAGAAACAGGTGAAGGCTCTTCACCTAGTACTACGAGACAGTTGGAGTATGCTCTCAGGGTAGAGCCTGTCATAAAAACCTAAACTAAGAAAGCCTTTGTCCAACCTCCGATCTTCGGTGATATAGAAGAAAGCACCAGATCCAAATTAATTCTCCCACAATGGGGGGATTTTTTCAATAGGATCAGTCGGGAGGAGTACCCAGAGTGTATCCCACATAATGACCTGAATGTAAGGGTGCTCGATGACCAGGTGTTCCCAAATATCTGATGATCATATTTGCACATGGTGGCCAGAAGAACCTCGATTTTCCCATTCTGAAGTGCCTAATCGACCATACAGATGCACAAAAATGCTTAATCAATGATGAGAATGGCGGGTGTGTCAGATTTTTCCTCCTGACAGAAGTCCATAAGTACTAAAACATCATAGACCTAGAGGAGTGGCTAAACACAAAATTCATGGTGAAGTTATATGAATTCCACGACACCATCCAGTTGATGGCCTCATGGTGGAAGGAGGAAAAAAACTTTACAAACCAAAGCAATGGTTGGTATGGTAAATTCAACCTGAGCCATACATCTACTTGATGGCTCTCATCTGACGACTGTATGGAGAAAAGGACTGCTCCAAGTTTTCGGAAGCATCGATGCCCTTGGCATACACAATGGCGATCTCCAGAAGCAACTTCAACTGGGGAGCGATAATTTCCAAAAAATTAAGCATCTGTGTGCAACAAGATCATACATCAAAAGAAAGGGAAGCACCCACTTTACGCGTGGCCTCATACCTGCTCGATGTGATCTGTGCGAGAAATGTATTTGCTGATATGAATTTAAGCTAACATGTTGCGGAGCTCCCTGTTCACGTATATTTTAGCATACTATGGGAGAATAGGTAAAAAAATCCTACACACTCTTTTGCGGTGAATTCATTGCTCGTATTCATTTTATTGTATTTAAAAACGAATTCCCGAGACTATCTGCAACAACTAAGAAAATGGTAGAGAAGGTGGTCCACTGGTATTTGGATGAACGTTCAACCTATATCAGGGTGTTCAAGGCCACCGGAGCACCACATATACTCCCTATTCATGTCCCAGACCATCTCATTGTGGGAGAAATTTGTTATCAAACTATCCTACAGGGCTATAATGCCACGCTAGTCAAGGACAAGAAGTAATATTTCATACCCTACGGCTTCCATGTGGGGTTTTATTTGGTAAAAGACACTCCTCAAGCTAAATAAGAAGTGTTGAGCCAAATTGAATTCATGTTCCTGACATGCCGATTCCGCAAAAATGACCCTAAAAGCCTAGTTCCCCAACATGCTTCACATGTATCCTCCTCTTGGCCATACGCGCATGAAAAATTTGAAGATGAAATTTTCATAGAGTGCACTCAGGACTGGGAGGAGGTAGTACAGAGAATGGTCGATCCGAATATGACCAGGTTCAAGGCTATGATCATGGACGAATAGGTAGAGACCATAGAGAAGTCGACTCAATAGGCCCTCAGAGATAGGAAAGAAATCAGAGCGGCAAAGACTACAGAGGCACAAAGAAGGGGATTTCTCTTGCTAGAAGGGGCACAAAGAATCATTGATCAGTTGCAGAATGACCCCAATCTTGTAGATATGTCAAGGATTCCTGTTGATGACCCAATCGAAATCAGACGAGAGCCAAGTGGATTAGAGCCAATACAACTTGAAGAAATCATCGGGCCATAAAACCCGGAAGTTCCACCACCATAGATCAGATCACCAGGGGGAATTTCAACCCAACATGAGATAACAAGGACACCAGGTAGGACAAGTGTGCCAAACCCTTTGTTTGACTTAATAACCATCTATGATGATGAGGATAGTCTGAAGATGTCCCTAGTGACTCCAGTGCAGATTACAAAGGAAAAGGAACATGAGAGAGCATCTACCCCAGGTCCTAATGCTTTAATTCAAAACCTTCCGCAGAGCGACCGTGAGGTTGAAAGTGTCTTAGACACTGAGCTACTTGACTTGTTGGGAACCCCAATAGATAGCTGGAGGGATGAGATAGGATTGGGGTGCCAAAAAGAGGAAATTCAGTTTTGGTTGATACCTAACCAGTATATGAGAAAGAGACCAAGTAATTACCAAGTAAGTACCGAACCTACCCCTGGTTCTTCAGTTTTGGTTGATACCTCACCAGTATATGAGAAAGAGATGAAGGTCGAGCCATCAGGGCATATGGAAGAAGCTCAAGAACCAATCCTAGAACAGATACACACAACCAGGAGCTTGGGAAATACTCTAACCTGGGGAGAACAACAAATCCCTGAACTTGTTGACGAGGTCGTCGACATACAAGCGATCGCCTATAACTGGAAGAGAAAATCCATCATGAAGAGAACCACTAAGAAGTGGAGGCTTACGTTGGATAGCTCGATCCTCATCACTACAAAGGAGAAGCTGCTCAACAAAAAACACTCCATGACGTCTAAGCTTATTGACACAGGGATGGCTATCACAGATGCCACATTGGATAGAGAAAGAATAGATAAAAAGGAGTTGGCCACTGCACTTAAGGAGTTGGAGCATCTGTGCCATTTGGAAAAATACTATCAATGATCCGCACAAACCATAGTGTTTTTGAGAAGTGAGTTCCAAGATGCCTATGCAAAATTCACAAATGAACGATACCTTTTCACTGCATGTATAGCCGATTTCCAAGAAGACACCCTTATGGCACTAGCGAGCTGCAAGGACATGGAAAGTTGGTATGAGAAGGCTCACCAAGCAGTAGAAAGCATCTATTACATCATGGCAACAAGAATCGGCAACATGCAGAACATGTTGCTTGACTTTGTCGACCTACATGACATAGTCAAGCAACATGCAGAACAAGAATCGACATGGACAATAGAGATAGAAAAGGTGGCGAGCATGGCACCAGGTCAAGTACAACAGTTCATGGAGCATCCGATTAAGGCTCGAGCAATTTTGCAGCCATTAAGTGTTAAAATGATCAAGTACAGAGCACGAGTAGTAGAAGTGAAAGAAATTATTTCATCCCCAATGGACCAGCATAGGTTCCCGTATGCCAACACATGCGAGGAACTCTTCGTCAAATGGTCAGAGTATGAGAAGAGTGATCCATTTCAGTGAAACTATTTGATGATTCTTAGAAGACAGAGAGATGAAAGCGCCATGTGGTGATATTTTGTTTTACTTAGCTTGCACTTGTAATAGCTATTTTTAGTTAATGGTTCATTATAAATAAGAGGATTGACCTTTTAGCAAAGGTCGATGGTTTTGGCAAAGACCCTCATTTTTGGAATTGTAAAGAACTATTTTCGAATTACCTTAATTGAGAAGTCCTCTTTAGGACCGGAGGCAAATTTCTTATTTCATCAAAGGCATTGTGTGATTGGATTGAGGAGGAATTACTTCCAACTTTATTTCATTAATGGATGTTGTAACGAGTAAGAGTTTTTGAATCTATTGATAAGTTATTTGTTTCAATATTTTTTTGTAGTTCTTGTTTCTAATGATGAAAACAAATCGTTGTGTTAATGTGTGATTAATGCTAGAGCTAAGGAAACTATTTTTCTTGCCATCATTTTATTGCATGTGTGTTTTCTTTCGATAATTGTATCTCAGTAAATAGTTGAAATACCAACAAGCTAATGTATTAGTACTAGGCTTGTCACATGTGTGAATATCTTTGTCTATATGCTTGAGATCAAGGGTTATCCCAAGCTCAACCTTCTTCAGTAGTTAAGAACCCCCCATTTTACCAGTTGGTTTATGCCAACACACATATTTTAATCAGACCTATCTAATAAAATAAAAGACAAAAATAGAACGTTTAAACTTGAGGAACTTTTATAAGAAGACATCTTGTCAATCACTACGTAAATCCCATCAATAATTTGGCCAGATCAAAAGATATGGAGAACCATTCCACCATCAAATGCTGCAAAGTGTAATTGGTCCTCTGTGGAGGGTTTGGTTCCTGTTGTTGAGTTAAAGGGATTTAGGACCCCTCAAAAGATCCTAGAACCATCCTATTTGAAATCAACCTACCTTCGAAATGCCTCCTAATGTGCTTCAAAGATAAATTAGGACATAATAGAAGGATCCTCCATATAATTCCAAAGGTCAAACTAATATGATACCACCTTCCCATCCTTATTATGAACATTACTATGAACAAGGAGTTGAATACCCATTTGATTAACTCATAGATGTAAACATGTTATTTCCTAGGGATAATATCATGGTTGAAGATTTCTCTCCCTCTAGTAGTTCAATTTGTGAACACATAGGGGAAAAGGAGGGGGAGGAAATAAAGCAGGATATCTTCTTGAATGAAACTCAACCTATTGAACTAACCCCTATTTATTTAAAAATGGTGTGTGATATATCATTTTCAAGTAAATAAGGAAGTATGATATATAACTGAGGCTTCTTGATTAAAATTCCAAACGGGACAACATAACTAAAGGGAATGAAAATATGGGGAGATGTGTAGAAAATGTTTTTGAAGCTCCAAAGAAAGAGGAAACATTTAATGCCTCTAATTTCAAGAAATTTATGGTCCCAATCAAGGGGGGATCCCCACAAAGCCTAATATACCAAAGAGGACTAAGATTTTGAAAACAATAAGAAGATCCCAATAACCCATCAACCAAATGTTATCATGGACAAGCCCAATTCTATAACTAAACCCCTAGATATAGCTCCTATGGGAATAATTCATTTTTATATTAGATATAAATTGAGAAAGATCAAAATACCCATGCTTTTATCTCGAGTTCTTAAAAAACATGTCCATAGGAAAGATGTATTAGACTTTCTAGGGGTTAGAGAACAACAATAGGCCCAACCTACTTGAGCCCAAATATCTCAAAATAGAAGTCTAAGGACACTTTAAAATGTGATGGTTCTCCAAGATTACAATCCCATTCAAGATAATGTAATTAGCATCCAAGATGATGCCCCCAAAATTGTGTTGGGAAATCTAATAGACAAGAGAGACAAACTTACCATGTGACCTTTCTATATCACTTTGGAGCTCCAAAATATTCACCCACATAACTACCTATATGAATTTAGAGTCTCACCATTCCTTAATTCCCTTGGCTATAATGGACAAGGAGGTTTTGGATATCATAAGGTCCTACAAATACCTCTATTATTTTGATCCCCTAGAGGGTCCAGTGTTTAGGAATGATCAAAGGTCTAGTGGTGAGGATGGTCCAAATCCCAAGGAAATTTGTATCCAATCTGACCTTACCTTTTCTACCATACCTATATTTAAGGGTGAAACTATGCATTGATACAAGGAGCCTAAGATTATCTATACCATTTTATATCTAAAGAACCCATCCAACTTCCCTTCTTGCACTCAGATAACATTGGTTTTTTTTTCCTTGGTAACTAATAAGCTCATATGAAAGAATGTGAGAATATGATATTCAAAGAGAATAAAATCGATCCCTCTAGCCTATAGACTTTGAGGTTTTATGGAGCATACAATGCCAATATAAATGGGGCATCAGTTCTTTGACCTCCCCTAAGGGAAAGGAGTTCCCCTATGGTTTTACATTGGAATTTGAGGGAACCAACAATGTAGCTGAGTATGAAGCTCTAATTTTGGGACTAGAAATAGAAAGAAAAACAGGTGTCAAATTCCTTAATATCTTTGGATATTATAACCTAGGATTGAACCAAGAAAGGGGGACATGACATATTAGACACCCAAGGCTAAGATAGTACAAGCATGAAGTTTGGAATTGTTTGACAATTTCTTCGATGTTGTTAACATTACTAGAGTTGTCAACCATAGAGTAGATAATTTCGATAAATCCATTATTGAGTTCAGACCTCCTAATATGGATCATTTGTCTTATTCCATCAAGATCATGCAAAGACTTGCTATTCCCGACAACAACAAGAGAAGGAAAATGTTTGAGGATGATTCTTAGATTGAACAATTCATGAGCATGGTGGATGAATACATAAAAATGAAGATTGATATGTATGGGGAAGAATAAAAAGGTGAGATAAACATAGAACAACCATCTAACCATGTTACCCCTGATATGATATGGGGGCAAAGTGTCATCTAGCAAAAAACAATTTTTATCCCTAGGGGCCTAGTGCCTTTGGATAGATTGTTTGATTCAAATGTTGTGCCTTTGAAGCGCTTTATAAAACTATGATTATCATAAGTTGACTACAATTTAGGCACAATGTAAGACCCTCAAATTTTCAAGTTGTCAAAGACTTTATCTCCTACTAAAAAATAAGAATATGTCAAGCTATTAAGAGAGCTTAAAGATGTTTTTTCTTGAATATATGAAGACTTGAAGACCGATGATCCATCTATTTTTTTTTATGTTGGATTTCTATCAAGGAAGGTGTTGATCCATTCGGGAAGAATAAAATACAACTAAATCCTCTATTGTTCCCTCTCATCCAAAAGGAAATCAAGAAGCCATATGACAGAAAAATCATAATCCCCATAAGGTATTTTTCTTGGGTGGATAACATTTCCTTTCAGAATAAGAATGGAGAGATAAGGCCCTATGTTGACTTCAAAAACTTAAATATAACATCCTTCAAAGAAAAATACCCCCTATCCAGGATGGATAGATGCTGCAGAAGGTTGTAAGGTCTGAGAGGATCTCCATGCTAGATAATTTCTCATGATACAGTCAAGTCAGGATGAACCTAGAATATGTGTTGAAGACAACTTTTACAAAACTCTGGAGTTCCTTTGTCTATATAAGGATTCCCTTTGGGATAATGAATGCTTGGGCCACTTTCTAAAGGGATATGGATTATGCCTTTGCTAAGATCAAAGATCTTTTTATTATGATATACCTAGATTATATGACTATTTTCTCCAAGAAAGAAACTGGTCATATTGGTCATTTAAGGTAGGTTTTTGAGAGGTGCATGAAATTCAACATATACCTGTGTCTTATCAATGTGAAAGAATTGATCTAGAGAGAGTAGAATCTATAAACACTATTTCCTTTCCCAAGCACAAGAAGGCTATACAATACTTTTTTAAGAAGATAAACTTACCACAAAGGTTTATCCCTAACTTCGTTGAGATCACCAAGTATATGACTAAGATGTTGAATAAATATAGTGAAATTGGATGGGATGACCTGACAAGGACCATACCTAGCAATAAATAAATCCTTGGGGGGGACTCCTATGTTGATTATCCCTCACTACAACAAGGATTTCATTATCTTCCCTTTTGCTTCTAAACACAAGATAATTATGGTGTTGTTGCAAAAGAATGATAAAGGCCATGAAAATACGATTTTATTTTTCAACAAGACCCTCAGAGATGTTGAATTTAAGTACAATATAATGGAGAAAGTCACAAAGAGGATTGTTCATCGTATGAAAGGAACTTATCGAGTTTTTGAAAAGTATTGCAATACTAAGAATAAGTTAGTCAACTACACTAACTTGAATTGGGATAGAGATGGAGATATTGGGAAGTCTACATTAGGTTATTTGTTTAATCTTGGCTTTGGACCATAGTCTACTCTCGTAAAAAGTAGAAGGTGGTCTTTCTTTTGACCACAAAAGAAAAATATCATGGTGCAATTAATACTAGTACAAAGACGATGTGGATTCAAAATATTTTGGGTGAGCTTGGATTTCTAGAGGAGTCAACTGTAATATATTATGATAATCAAAGTGCCATACAGGTGGCTGAGAATCCAATTTCCCATAGTAATATGAATTATGTGGATAGACGAGAAAGTCATTGATATCTTTATGAAGCCTCTTAGAGAAGCTAAGTTTTTAAAACTTTGGGATATGCTCAATATTTAGGGAGCTACAATTATATGGGGGCATAGGATGAATATAATTTCACCTTCTGAATATTTAGAGTGTTTTGTGGATGGGGGGTGTTCAAACAAAAACCTAAACATGTTGATTGAGCATTCAATTTCTCAGTCAGGTTGATAATAACAACCCACTAGTGTATAGGTCAAGGAAAAAATCAAGTAGTCTATTATGTAATCTAGCCAACCAAAGTGGACCATGTCCTTATTGATTTAATGTATTTAGTTACACTTTGGTACTATATATATGGTCTAATGGATCAATCTATTATGCAAGTTTTTTTTCTTTGTGTTTCCTAATGTCTGATGAGCTATGCTCACTTGTGCTCAAGTGCTATATTAGTGTCCTTAGGCGCCACCCCTTCTTGGAATGTATAGCTCCTTGATCTACTAATTCCTTTTTCTCCAACAAAGAAATACTTGGTTCAAAATGTGTAGTACTAAACCACAATCCAAGACCTAATTGTGAGAAGGAAATACTACACTAGCTAATTGCAAAAGGGAGAGGAGAGAGAAAAATAGAATAAATCTTCACACATAAGAGACTAAGAAACCAAATCTAATCACAATGTATTAATACTTGATAATGAGTACATTATATAGGATTCTCCACATGAGGATTAATGTGCACTAGGTTGGGATTTCCATGTGCGTGCTTAAGTAAAAAAGTAACTTCTCCCAATAGCAACAATTAACTAAAGTAAAAAATTGATAATAATAAGAGAAGGTCAAAAATATAGGTGGTAACTTAGTGAGAAGTCTACATGAAGTCAAAATGAATTCCATAATAGAAAATATCTCCTAGAATAAGACTAGAGTCCAAGAATGGAACTAAAGTCCTAACGGAGTGAGAATTTGCTAATTATGGAAAGTCACTAAATAAGTGAAGTGAGTTAACTCCAAGTATTAGATGGGTAATGCACACTTCCCGAGGAGGATGATATTCTTACTAAGGTGCGCTCTATAGCCATGAAATAGGAAATATCTCCTAAAATTAAGGAAATAGGAATTATCTCCTAAAAAATAGGAATTAGCCTAATGGTGGCTAAAAAATAGGAATTAGCCTAATGGTAGCTAAAAAATAGGAATTTGTCTAATGGTGGTTTATGAGCCCATGGTTTTGGAAACCCATGGTATTTTCTCATGGTATTCTCCCATGGTATTACATATATGAATCCACTAGCTAAAAATAGACCTTCTATAAATAGACATGTTATAAATAGGAGTCCTCCTAAATAGTAGGAAAAATGGAAAAAATGAATATGTCACTAAGTATCTAGTTGAGCATGTGCCCCAACACACCCCTCGAAACATAACTAGGGTGTGCACAATGATGAGTCTCGACAATATGAAGCCATGTTAGGTACTCATGTACATGTATAGATGCAAAAAAATTGAATAAAAGTGAGGTAAAGAGGGAAAACATCCTGGGAACAACCTCCCCCCTTGAAAAATATGTTTCTAATAAGAAAATAATGCTAATATGTTCAGTTGCTAAGTTGATGTATCCCTCACTCCTAGAATTTCCTTCAATGAGACAAACTTTTGTTCAGTGAAAGGCTTTATGAATGTGTTTGTCACCTGCTTTGAAGATGGACATAATTGCATATCAATGACTCCATCTTGAATCTGTCCTTGCATAAAGTGCATATGAACCTCAATATTATTGGTCCACTACCTTTGAACCGGGTCTGTACACAGCTTGAGAGTACTATGATTATCACACCATATAAATATCAGACGATGAAAATAAACTCCCAACTCTTTAAGAAAGTGTTGCAACCAAATAGCCTAAGTGTAACATTCATTGCACCCTTGTACTCTAATTCTACTGATGATAAATCAATTGTTGATTTATTCTTACTTGACCAACAAATAGGTCCTAATCTAAGGTAGAGGACATATCATGAAGTGGACTTGCGATCAGTGTTGTTGCCTGCCCAATCTGAGTCAGTGTAACCAAGAAGATCTAAGGAAGATCTTTCCGCATAGTGTATACCAAAGCCAATAGTCCCCTTGAAATATCTAAGAATCCTCTTTGTTTCCTTCCAGTGAATCTCATGAGGCTCTTGCATGTACCTAAAAACTGATCCAAATGCATAATATATGTATGGTCGAGAGTGTGTAAGGTAGATAAGACTCCCCACCAACTGTCGATATCTAGTACAATCAAGCAAAGGTGATGCATCAACATCCTATAGTCTAACCCTTAACTGAAAGGGTGTTGTATTTGGCTTTCAATATGCCATATGAAACCTATCAAGTATATATCTAGCATACTTGGACTGAGACGTATTGATTCCTAAATCATTCTAGTTGATTTCAAGACCAAGAAAGTAATGTAACAGTCCCATATATGTCATAGAAAACCTGTCATGCAAAGTAATCTTCACTGTAGCAATGGAGGAGGTTGAGCTCCTTATGATGAGTAAATAATCTACATATATAACTATCAGCATAAGCGAATTTGTGTTCCTCATCATATACACATTAGGAACTGATATACATCTAATAAAATCTCTAGAGATAATATAAGAGTCCATTTTACCATACCATGTCGAGGTGCTTGCTTAATTCTGTACAATGACTTCCTCAACTTGAAAACTAATCATGTATCTTGAACATATTCCTCTGGTTGCTCCTTATATATCTCCTCATTAATATATCCATGTAAGAATGCATTCTTCACATCCATATAGTGTACCTCCCACTTTCTAGCTACTGCAAAAGTCTCATCATAGTCAATGCCTTATACCTATGAGAAAACTTTAGCTACTAAC